>JAJLRB010000355.1:0-21868 GCA_020976825.1 Odocoileus hemionus
TCTGTGTGATCACACACCCACTACTATCAATCACTGATAATCACACACTGTATGTGGGACATCATGCATAAAATATATTTATGAAAAAATTATGCACTATATACGACATCACAACGATGCTGTATGACATTTAACACACTCAAGATTCATGACATCAAATCTACTTATATCTCACATCACACCCTTTATATCTGACAGCACCTCCACTGTACCTGAGTCATCACACACAGTTTATCGATCATATAAACCTCATTGTATCTATGATACCACAGCCACAACGTGCATGCAACTTATGAACTACATATGACATCACATCCACTCTGTATCATGTCACACCACTCTATGACATCACACACAACACTGTTTCGCATATGTCACACAGCCCAGACTGTCTGACATCGCATCCACTGTGCCATGGGGTCATTACTGAGTATAACCTGTGATTATACCACAACAGCATTATGAGTGATATCAAACCCACTATATGTAATGACATCCTAATGATTAATTTGTGACATAACATCCTCTCTTTATGAACATACGCACAAGACTGGTATTCATGGCAACACACACACTCTATACACGACACCACACCCTCTGTTTATGACATAACGTACACTGTACTTGTGACATGACATCCACTGTAATTAAGACAAGACAACTGTTATGCTTCAGACATCATACTCAGTAAAATAACATCTCACAAGTTTTATGAATTGGAACACTATCTCTGTGTCTGGTGTCATGGCCCGTACTCCATTTAGGACATCATATCCACTATATACGTTCTCATCCACACTGTGTGTATAACTACACAAGCTCTATGTCTGTCTAGAAACCCGTTCTAACTGCCATCACATCCACTGTATATGTCATCACACCCACTTTGTCATCACACCAACTATGTAAGAGCGCACAGGTAGCATATGTATGCCATCAGATGCACTATGTATGACATCATTTCCACACTCTATGAAAACAATCCTCAGTATTTATGACAGCACATGCACTGTATTCATGAAATCACTGCATTTATATACGATATGAATTTTCATCTCCACTTGTATTGATATCACATTCACTATATAAGTGACTTCATACAATGACTCTATCTATGAGATCACACACTAAAGCTACCTTTATGACTTATCTACTTTATATGGCATCACAGAGAGTACTCTATGAGAACAGAATTCATTGTGCACTTCACAAACACCATATCTGATATTACACCCACTGTATCTGTGTCAATCGCAGCAAATTGTATCAATTTTGATCAGTCCCAGAGTGACATCACCTCCACTATATGTATGAACTCATATGCAATACCTATTACATCAGTATCCACTCTATACGACATCACACCACTTTATTTATGACATCACGTCCACTATATCTGACCTCACACCAACTGGATACCTGTGTCGTCACACACCAGTCTATCGATGATATCACAACAAATATATATATGATATCACATCCAGTATACGTGTGATATCCTATCCACTATATTTATGACATCACACCCACTCCTGTATAACATCACCACCCTCTGTGTTGCTGACACCACACTCGCATATGTATAATATCACTTGCACTGTAGATGGCATCACATCTTCTTTATAATAGCAAAACCCACAGTACAATTATGATTCACATCCACTTTCAGACACCACATTCACACCCCACGTAATATGAGACAGCACACTGACTGTATCTTTGCCATCACATATCTCCACTGACATCACACCCGCTTTTTATGAGTGACATCACACCCACTCTATGTGTGACATCATATGCACTCTATAACATCACATTTACTCCTTTAGTCTTCACACGCGCTGTGAGGGTATCGGCTGTCCTTATTGGGTGGTGGTTGAGGTGTTGGGTCGGTTGGGGGTGTCTTTAAAGGTTACTCTAGGTATATGAAAAGTTGTACATATGCGCAGAACCTCTATGTATGTGAAAACACATTCAAATTATTCAATATATACCCTCAACACATGTGACATCAGAACAAATAATTCTGCTGTCGTCACGCCCACTGTAATTGACATACAACGTCCCACCTATCCTCTTTGTATGACATCACAACCCTGCGTATAATATAGGCATCCTTGCCACTGTAGAAGACATCACATCATCACGTTATGACAAATCAAACCACCATTTTGAAGGCAATCACACACAGTATATTTGACATCATAATCCACATATCTCCGTCATTTACATCCACTCTATTGATGATATCAAAACATCTGTATTTTAATGAGTCTCATCCGCTATATATGAAGACATCAAAAAAAATCCATTGTATAAAATACATATTCACTAATATTTGTTACAGCTCACAACCAACACTGTATCTCTGTCTCATCACACCCACGTAGTCTTTCATTCTTATCACAACCTTTGTATGTATGACATCACACCCCATCCTTTGCCTGACATATATAATACTATTTAAGCGCATGCACATCAACATTTAAATGACATGAAGACCACATGTATTTATGACATCGCACTTGCAGTGTACCTCATGGACAACTCATTCCAATATATCCTGACATTGCATCCATCTATCTGTGTCATCACAACCCCTCTAATTATGATATCAGACCAAGCGTATGTATGACGTCACACCCATTTTACATACATAGACATCCTATGCACTATACATAACATCGCATCCATACTTTGTGACTACACCCCTTGGCACTCATCGTATTATCTCCATTTCATTGGTGGCATCAAAGACACTATATATGAGATCACACAAATGACAACACAAACGTTATAAATGCGATCTCACCCATTGTATCTGAGACTACATCCACTGTATCTGCGTCCTCAAACCCAGTGTATCAATTATACCACACCCACTCTCTGGACATTATCATGCACACTCTATGTATGACACCATATTCAGGATGAATGACATGACATAAACTCTTTATCACCTCACAGCCCTATATGTATGACATCACAGCTAGTATATTTATGACATAATATCCAATATATATGATATCACACTTACAGCTTTCCTGACACTGCAACGTCTATACCTGACTTCTCACCCTCTATATTTGACATCACAGCCACTGTATTTATGCCATCACACAGATGACACACACGTGTGTATCTATGTACATCTGTGTCGATGATATTACAACAAGTGTATAAGTCATGACCACGGCAGACATATAAAATCATACATACACACAGCATTCTACATGACATCACATTCACACGTTATGACATCAATGATCAGTATTTATGACATGACAAACACTGCATTCTATGACACATCAGATCCCCTCTATATGACATCAGACTCCACGGATTATGACATCTCAACCCCTATACCTGTGACATCACAGCCCATCTATCTCTAACCATCACATCCATATGGTTCTGAACTCCATATCTACTGTATTTGACAGAAAACACACACTTTTTAAGACAATACAATAACTCTATCTGACATTCATAAGCTTCAATATCTGTATTGTGTGATCAACCACCCACTCTATTGATGATTTAATCACACACATTGTATGTAGACACCACACATAATATATGTATGGAACATTATGCACTATATACGACATCACACGTACCGTTCTGTATGACATCAAATCACTCTATTCATGAATCATCAAATCTACTTTATCACACATCACCACCCTCTTATAATCTGACAGCACCATCCACTGTACCTGTCAGTCATCACACACAGATTATCGATCATATAACCCCGCATGTATGTATGGTATCAAGCCACAATACATGCATGACTTCTTATGAACTTACATATGACATCACATCCACTCTGTATCCATATTCACACAACTCTACATGACATCACACCCACTGTTCTCATCATCACCCACACAGTATCGTCTGACATCGCGTCGTTCCACAGTACCGTGCGGTCATTACTGTAGTATATTGATTATACCACACCCAAGCGTTATGTGTGATATCAAACCCACTATATGTTTGACATTCCTATGATTACAATTTGTGACATAACACCCACTACTTTATGACATCACAAGACTGTATTCATGGCAACACACACCCACTCTATTCATGAAACCACACCCACTGTATGTTGACATCACGTACAACTGTACTTGGGACATCACAGCCACTGTAATTATGACAAGACACCTGCTATGCTGACATAGACCAACATACTCAGTGCGAAAATAACATTTCACATGTTATATGAAATGGAAACACTACCACTGTGTCCGGTGGTCATGGCCCATACTCCATTAAGGACATCATATCCACTAGATACGTTCACTCACCCAAAAAACTGTGTGTATGACTACTACACAAGTTCTATGTCTCTCTTGAAACCCCGTTTTAACTGCCATCACATCCACTGTATATTTCATCACGCCAATGTCATTGTTGACCGCCATCAACACCAAACTATGGAAGAGATCACACCTGTTGCATATGTATGCCATCAGATGCACTATGCATGACATCATATCCACACTCTATGACAATAATCCTCAGTATTTATGACAGCACATGCACTGTAATTCATGACATCACATACATTATATATACGATATGACATTTCATCTACTGTGTATGATATCACATTCCCACTATATAAGCGACATCATAAAATGAGACTCTATCTATGAGATCACACACTCTAACCCTGTATGACTTATCTACTTTATATGGCATCATCACAGAGAGTGTTATGAGAACAAAATCAATGTGTCACTTATTCACAGACACCATATCTGATATCACACCCACTGTATCTGTGTCATCACAGCAAATGTATCAAATTTATCAATCCCAGTGTCACATCACCTCCACTGTATGTATGAAATCATATGCAATACCTATGACATCACATCCACTCTTTACGACATCACTACACATCATTTATGACATCACGTTCACTATATCTGACCTCACATCAACTGGATCTGTGTCATCACACCCAGTCTATCGATGATATCTCCACCAATATATATATGATATCACATTCAGTATACTTGTGACATATTATCCACTATATTTATGACATCACACCCACACTGTATAACATCACAACCCTCTGTGTTGCTGAAACCACACTCGGCATATATATGATATCCCTTGCATTGTAGATGGCATCACAACCTCTTTATAACAGCAAACCTCAGTTATTATGATGTCACATCCACTTCAGACATGACGTCACACCCACTATATGAGACAGAACACTGACTGCATCATTGCCATCACAACCTCTCCACTGATATCACTCCCACTTTTATGTGGCATCACACCCACTCTATGTGTGACATCATATGCACTCTATAACATCACATCTACTCCTAAAGTCTTCACACGACTCTCCTTATGATGTCACAACCTGTATATATGAAAACGAATCCAGTATGTAGGGCAATATATACCCTACATATGTGACATCACAGCAAATAATCTGTGTCATCACACCCAGTGTATTGAGAACGTCCCAGCTACTCTTTGTATGACATCACACTCTGCGTATGTATAGCATCCTTGCACTGTAAAACATATCACATCCTCACGTTACGATATCAAACCACCATTTCGAAGGATTCACACATAGTATATTTGACATCACATCTACAGTATCTCTGTCATTACATCCACTCTATTGATGATATCACAACAACTGTATTTATGAGGTCTCTTCCGCTATATATGATGACATCATATCAATTCTATACAATACATATTCACTATTTTGTTACAACACAAACACTGTATCTCTGTCTCAAACCCACTCTTTCTATCTTATCACAACCTTTGTATGTACGACATCACACCCCTCTTTCCGTGCCATCATGAACACTATTTAAGGCATCACATCCTCATTTTATGACATGACACCACATTATTTATGACATCGCATGCACTGTACTCATGACATCACTCCAAATATATCTGACATTGCATCCACTGTATCTGTGTCATCACAACTCCTCTAATATGAACTCAGAACAACTGTACGTATGACATCACACCCATTTTATGTATGACATCCTATGCACTATACATAACATCGCATACAACCTTTATGACTTCACACCATGTCACTCATCACATTAGCTCGATTGCATTGGTGGCATCACAGAAACTATATATGAGATCACACACATGTTAACACAAACGTTATATCTGCGATCTCACTTATTGTATCTGAGACTACATCCACTGTATCTGTGTGCTCAAACCAAGTGTATCAATTAAACCACACCCAGTCTCTGGACGATATCACTCACACTCAATGTATGACACCATAATCAGGATGAATGACGTGACATAAACTCTTTATCACATTACAGCCCTATATGTATGACATCAGAGCTAGTATATTTGTGACATTATATCCAATATATATGATATCACATATACTGCTTTCCTGACAATGCATCGTGTATACCTGATATCTCAACCACTATATTAGACATCACAGCCACTGTATTTATGCCATCACACAGATGACACACACGTGTGTATCGATGTATCTCTGTGTCGATGACATCACAACAAGTATATAAGTCATGACACGGCACACATATGAAATCATAAACATTCTACATGACATCACATTCACACTTTATGAAATCAAAGATCAGTTATTTAATGACATGTCAACACTAACACTGCATTCATGACAAATCAAGTTCCCTCTATATGACATCACCCCCACGGTTTTATGACATCTCAAACCACTATAACCTGTGACATCACACCAGTCTGTACTCTTCTAACAATACACGTATCCACGATGGTTTCAGGGAATTTGATATCTATGATTATTTGACATGAACGCACACACCATTTTAAGACAATACAAACCATTCTATATGACATTATAACCTCCATATCTGAGTCGTGTGATCACACCCACTCTATGATGATATCACACACACTGTAGTAGACATCACCACATAATATATGTATGGAACAATATGCACTATATACGAACATCATCACCCGATGCTGTATGACATCAAATCACTCTATTCATGACATCTAATTATCTGCTTTATCTCACATCACACTCTCCCTTTATATCTGAACAGCACATCCACTGTACCTTGTCATCACGCACAGAGATTATCGATCAAATAACCCCCATTGTATGTATGACTATCTCAGCCACAATGTGCATGACATCTTATGAACTACATATGGCATCACTTCAACTCTGTATCATATCACACCACTCTATGACAACACACCCACTGTTCTCAGGACGCCATCAATGCCCAGTATGTCTGA
Source organism: Odocoileus hemionus (assembly GCA_020976825.1). Taxonomy (NCBI): domain Eukaryota; kingdom Metazoa; phylum Chordata; class Mammalia; order Artiodactyla; family Cervidae; genus Odocoileus; species Odocoileus hemionus. The sequence continues at coordinate 7,303 of JAJLRB010000355.1, forward strand.
CATCGCATCCACTGTACCCTGGGACATTACTGAGTAATATTGATGTATACCACACCAGCATTATTGTGTGATATCAACCCCACAATATTGTATGGCATCCTAAGATTAGTTTTGTGACATAACACCCACTCTTTATGACATCACAAGCCTGTATTCGACGGCAACACACCCACTCTATTCATAACACCACACCCACCTGTATATGACATCACTGACACTGTACTTGTTGACATCACAGCCACTGTAATTGATGACAAGACACCTTACTATGCTTTAGACATCATACTCTCAGTACAAAATAACATCTCACATGTTATATATGAATGGGAACACTACCACTGTAGTCGATGTTATGGCCCATACTCACATTGAGGACATCATATCCACTAGATACGCTCTCACCCACCACTGTGTGTATGACTTCACAAGCTCTATGTCTGTCTTGAAACCCGTTTCTAAAACTGCCATCACAAATCCAATGTATATGTCAATCACACCACTATGTCGACGACCATCACACCAACTATGAAGAGATCACAGGTGTCAAATGTATGCCATCAGATGCACACGCATGACATCATATCCACACGTCTAAGCTACGACAACATTCCCCAGTAAATTAATGACAGCACATGCACTGTATTACATGAAATCACATGGCATTATAACACGATAGACATTTCATCTACTGTGTATGAATAACACATTCACTACAAATAAGCAAGTACATAATATAATGAACTCTATCTATGAGATCATAATACACGCTATTCTACCTTTTATTACATAATGTACTTTATATGTCAATCACACAGAGTGTTATGAGAACAAAAATCAATTGTGCACATCACAGACCAACCAATCTAATAATCACACCCACTGTATCTGTACAACAATAGCAAATGTATCAATTTTAAATCAAATCCCAGTGTGACATATCACCCATCCCTATATGTAATGAAATCATATGCAAGACCTATGACATCAAATCCACACTTTACACAGCACATCACGCCACTAATTTAATGAACATCACGTCCACTAAAATTTACCTCACATCAACTGGTTCTGTGTCCGTCCAACCCAGTCCCTAATCGATGAATATCACAACCAATATATATAAGATATCACAATCCAGTAAAACGTTTGACATCTTATCCACTATATTTATGACACATCCACACCCAGCTCAGTATAACATCACAAACCTCACAAACCTCTGTGTTGCGGACTTACCTACACTCGACATATGTATGATAACACTTGCACTTGTAGATGGCATCATAAAAAACATCCTCTTTATGACAGCAAACCTCAGTTATTATGCTGTCACAAATTCCACTGCAGGACATGACGTCACACCCACCATATGAAACAGAACACTGACTGTATCTTTGCCATAACAACCTCTCCACTGATATCACACCACTTTATGTGACATCACACCCACTCTATGTGTGACATCATATGTACTCTAAAACATCACATCTACTCCTTAATGTCTTCACACGACTGTCCTTATGATGTCACAACCACTATATATGAAAACACATCCAGTATGTAGGACAATATATACCCTACACATGTGAGCATCACAGCAAATAATCTGTGTCATCACACCCACTGTATTGACAACGTCCCACCTATACTGTGTATGACATCACACTCTGCGTATGTATAGCATCCTTGCACTGTAGAAACACATCACATGACCTCACGTTACGAAATCAAACCACCATTTCGAAGGCATCACACACAGTATATTTGACATCATCATCCACAGTATCTCCGTCTATTACATCCACCTCTATTGATGATATCACAACAACTGCATTTTATGAGGTCTCTTCCGCTATATATGATGACATCCTATCCATTGTATACAATACATATACACTATTTTTGTTACAACACAACCACTGTATCTCTGTCTCACACCACTCTTTCTATCTTATCACAACCCTTTGTATGTACGACATCACACCCCTGTTTGCATGAACATCATAAAACACTATTTAAGGCATCACATCCTCATTTTATGACATGACATCACATTATATATGACATCGCATGCATGCACTGTACTCATGACATCACTCCAAAAATATCTGACATTGCATCCACTGTATCTGTGTCATCACAACCCCTCTAATTATGATCTCAAACCAACTGTACACATGACCTCACACCCATTTTATGTATTATATTCCTATGCACTGATACATAACGTTCCATCCCCCACCTTTATGACTTTCACACCATGTCACTCATCGCATTAACTCGATGCATTGGTGGCATCACCGACACTATATATGAGATCACACACAATTGACAACACAAAACGTTATATCTGCGATCTCACAACCCATTTTCTCTGGGACTACATCCACTGTATCTGTGTCTATCATAACCAGTGTATCAAATATACCACAGCCACACTCTGAACGATATCACGGCACACTCTATGTATGACACCGATATTCAGGAATGAAATGACGTGACATAAAACTCTTTATCACCTCACAGCACTATATGTATGACATCACAGCTAATATATTTTATGACATCATATCCAATATATACCTATATCACACATCATACTGCTTTCATGACAATGCAACGTCTATATCTGACACATCTCACCCACTATATTTGACATCACAGCCACTGTATTTATGCCATCACTAACAGATGACACACACGTGTGTATCGATGTACCCTCTGTTTCGATGACATCACAACAAGTAATATAAGTCATGACTCGTGCACACGTATGAAATCATACACATTTCACATGGACAAACATTCACCACACTTTATACATCAATGATCAGTATTTATGACATGACAAAAACTGCATTCATGACATCAGATCCCCTCTATATGACATCACACCCACGGTTTATAACATCTCAAGCCACTCCTACCTGTGACATCACAGCCATTCTTTCTCTAACATCACATCCAATATGGTTCTGAATTAATATCTACTGTATTTGACATGAACACACACACTTTTAAGACAATACAACCACTCTATCTGACATTATAACCTCCATATCTGTATTTGTGTTGATCACACCCACTCTATCGATGAGATCACAACACACTGCATGTAGCACATCACACATACTTAGTAATATACTGGAACAATATGTCACTATAATACTACATCACACCGATGCTGTATACAATCAAATCACTCTATGCATGACGTCAAATCTAACTTTAGACTCACATCACAAGCCCTGTAATATCTTGAAAGCAACATCCATTGTAACCTGTGTCCATCACACACAGATTAATCGATCATATATCCCCCATATGTATGTAATGATACCACAGCCAACAATAGTGCAAGACATCTTTTGTTAACTACATATGAACATCACAAATCCGACTCTCATCATAATCACATCACTCTAATGACTTTTCAGACACCATCACTTATCTTCATGTCATCACACCCAGTCAAGTCTGAACAATCGCAATCCACTGTACCTGGGTCATTACTGTAGTATATTGTTTATAAACCACACCAGCATTATTGTTGATATCAAACACACTAATGTAATGACATCCTAATGATTATTTTTGTGACATAACACCCCCTCTTTAAATGACATCAAAAGACTGTAATTCATGGCAATACACCCACATCTATTCATGACACCACACCCACTGTATATGAATGAACAATCATCATACGCTTTACTTGTGACATCGACAGAGAACAGCCACTGTAATTAATGACAAGACACCTGCTATGCTTAGACATCAATACACTCAGTAAAATAACATCTCACATGATTATATGAATGGGAACACCACCACAGTGTACCGATGTCATATGGCCCATAATCCATTCAGACATCATGATCCCCACTAGATACGTTCGCACCCACACTAGTGTATGAACTACACAAGCTCTAATGTCTGTCTATGAATACCCGGTTCTAACTTGCCCTCACATCTCACTGTATATGTCATCACACTCACTTTGTTGACGCTATCCACACCAACTATGGAAGAGATCACAGGTGGCATAATTGTATGCCATCAAGATGCACTATCACTACGCATGACATCATAACCACGACTCTATGACAACAATCCTCAGTATTTATGACAACACATGCACACTGTATTCATGACATCACATGCATTATATACGATATGACATTTCATCTACTGTGTAAAGTATCCAATCACTAAATAATCACATGTCACTATATAAGATCGACATCTGTATGACTTATCACTTTAATGACATCACACTATCAAAATATGTGACATCACACACCATAATCCCTACCCCTGTTATCTGTGTCGTTATGTATCTTAACAATCCCTACATCAACTTAATGTATAAGAAAGCATATGGCAGACATCACACACTCTTTAAGACATCCCACCACTTTGTTATGACATCAGGAACAAAATCACTGGATCATTGTCGCACTGTCACGTATAATCTCAACCATATATATATGATTTCACATTCAGTATACTTGTTTACATCCTATCAACTATATTTTATGATCATCACACCCACTCTGTATAACATCACACACCTCTTGTTGCTGACACCACACCGCATAAGTATATATCAACTTTGCACTGAAGATGGCATCACACATCCTTTTAAAAACATGAAACTCACAGTAATTATGATGTCACATCCAACTTCATCGTGACGTCCACAGCACCACGATATGAGACAAACACTGACTGTATCTTTGCCATCACAACCTCTCCACTGTTATCTCACACACAACTTTTTATTGTGACATCACACCCACAAATATTTGACATCATATGCACTCTATAAACATCACATCGTACTCCCTTAAAATCATCACACCACTGTCCTTATGTGATGTCACAACAAGTCCTATATATGAAAACTACATCCATTAAGTAATGGCAATATAATACCCTACAGCATAGTGAGCATCACAGCAAATAATCATGTTTCCCTCACTCCCACTGTATTGGACAACTCCCACCTATACTTGTATGACATCACACTCTGCGTATGTATAGCATCCTTTCACAGTATAGAACACATCACATGCTCACGATACGAAATCAAACCACCATTTCGAAGGCATCACACAGAAAAAAGAGCACACACAGTATATTTGACATCATATCCACAGTACTCCGTCTATTACTCCACTCTATGATGAAACACAACAACTGTATATTGAGGTCTCTTCCGCTATATATGATGACACCTATCCATTGTATACAAGACTATTCACTATTTTTGTTACAACCAACCACTGTATCTCTGTCTCACACCAACTCTTCTATCTTATTATCACACCGTTTTGTATGTATGGATCACCCCCCGCTTGGTGCATCATAAAACCCATTTAAGTCTACATCCACATTTTATGACATACACCAATTTTTTATGAAAATCGCTGCCCTATATCTGAATCCTCCAATATATTGACATTGCATCCACTGAAAAAGTTTCATACAACCACTCTAATTATGTCTCAGACCAAATGTACCCTATGACATCAACCCCTTTTTTATGACTTTTTACGCATTATAATAATGGCATCCTCCTGTATGCTTCCCCATGGTACTCATCCCCTTATCTCGATTGCTTTCGTGATTCAAGAAAATATATATGAAATAAACACATGACAAGGAAAAGTTTTTCGCCCTCCCGGGGTTTTCTGAGACACACATGTTCTGGTCCCAAAAAAAAGTGTTTCCAATTATCCCACCCACTCTCTGAAAAGATAACACACAACTGTATGTATGACACCATATTCAGGATAAATGACTGACATACTCTTTATGGACATCACAGCCCATTGTATGACACACATAGTATATTTTTGACATCTATCCAATATAATTGATTCCCTTTCGCTTTTATTCAATGCAACGTTTTTAAAACCGCATCTCCCCTCTATTTTGACATCAAAACCACGTATTTGTGCCTCACACAGATGACACACACGTGTGTATCGATGTACCTCTTGTCGAGACATACAACAAGTAGAAGTCATGACGGCACACATTGACAGACAATTCTCAAGACATCACATTTAAATTTATTTTCATCATGATCTATTTATGACATCACAAAACACCCATCATGAAATAGAAAACCCCCTTTTATGAATCCACCAGGTTATGACATCCAAACCCCTATACCTGGAATCACGCCACTCTATCGTACCCTCACATCCACTAGGTTGGAATTCATATCCACTATATTTGAATGAACACACCGTATAAACAAAAACCATCTTTACATCACAACCGCATTTTTATCTGTTGATCACAACACTCTATCGATGAAAATAACACACTTATGTGGACATTTCCCCTTTTTATGTATGGAAAATGCATTTACGACATTAAAAACCCACACTGTTGACACAAATCTCTCTATTCATGACATGAAGTCCTTTGTCCTCACACCAATTTTAAAATTTACGACTTTTACTGACCCGTTCATCACCACAAATTTTAGATCCTTAAACCCCCCCTTGTAGTATGATTTCCCCGCCCCAAATTTTTATGTATCTTAGAACACATATGACAATATCATCGTATGAAACACACCCTCTGTAAATCACAGCCCCGTTTCATGTCAACACCCAGTTTAAACGACATGAATTCGTTACCTGGATCATTATGAGTTTAAAATTTATTATACCCCAATCATTTTATGTGATATCAAACCTATATATGTATGACACCAATGATTAATTTGTGACATAACACCCACTCTTTATGACATCAAAAAATGTATTCATGACAATTCAACCACTCTTTATGACACCCCACCCCCTGTATATGACTTCCCTACAGGGTTTCATGTGTCTCCAGCCCCTGTAATTTGACAAAACACCTACTTTGCTTTTGACTCTTACTCGTAAAATAAATTCCCTTTGTTTGAGTGGACACTTCCACTGTACCCTGTCATTCAATCTACTTTTGGCATCTTCAAAACGTTTCTCACCCAAATTGTGTGTATGACACCAAAAACTTAGTCTGTCTGAAACCTTTAACTGCCACACTTTCCCCTTTTATGTCTCACACCAATTGTTTAAAAATCCAGGTGGGATATGAACCTCAATGCACTACACTGTATCTTCCACACTCTACGACAACAATCCCAGTTATTATGACCCCAAAACCCTATTCAGACTCACAACATTTTAACGATATAAAAATTTTATTCCTTTGGAAGTATCACAGTACTAATAAGGACATAAAAATATCTTTAGAAATCCCAAAACTCACCTTTACGTTTTCTACTTTATGTGGCATTACACACAGTGTTTTGAGAACAGAACCATGTGTACTTCCAGACCCTTTTGATATCACACCACGTATCTGTGACCAAGCAAAGGTCAAATTTTTCAAACCGGGGATGATGACATCACCTCCACTATATGTATAAATATATGTAATACCTATGACATCACATCCACTCTTTCCCCCACACACCACTTTTTTTATGACATCACGTCCTATAAGCTGACCTAACAAAAGGATCTGTGTCGTCAACCCAGTCTATCGATGTATCCAACCATTATATACATGATATCAATCCGTATACATGTGACATCCCTAAAGAACTATATTTTGACTCACCCCCACTCTGTTAACACACAACCCCTTTTTGCTGAACCACACGCGGGCCCATGTTGATATCTTTTTCAAGTAGATGGCTCACATCTCTTTATAACAGAAAAACAGTATTTTATGATGTCACATCAACTTCAGAAATGGTCAGACCCATGTTTTAGACAGCAACCCGTATATCTTTTCCATCAAACGTTTCCCCTGATTTCTAAACAAATTTTTGTGACATTCACACAGTATACGTGTGAAATCAGTTGAATCTATAACTCATATCTACTCCTTAATTCTGACCTTTACTTTTTGAGCAAAACCTCTGTATATGAAAACCATCCGTATGTGGGGAAATAACCCCTATACCGTGACATCACAGCTTATTCTGTGTCATCACACCCCGTATTGCCCCCTTCACCCCTTCTTTGTATACATCCCCTCTGCTAGGTTTGCATCTTTTCCTTGGAAGACATACATCACACGTTTTGCATCAAAAACCATTTTTAAGGATCACCACAGTATATTTGACTCATAACACAGTATCTCTTCATAAAATCCACTGTATTGATGAATACAAAAGTGTATTAGGTCTCATCCCCTTATATGATACATTATCCATTGATACAATCATATTCCTAGTTTTATTACCTACAACCCCGTTTGGCCCACACCCCCTTTTCCTCTTATCACACCCTTTTTATGGTGACATCACACCCGTTCGTGCTATCATAAACACTATTTAAAGCATCACATCCACATTTTATGACTGACACCCATTTTTTTAGACTTTACATGCACTTACCCCTGACACCTCCAAAAAATCTGACATTGCCCCCCTGTTCTGTGTATCAAAACCCACAAAAAGATGAACTCAGACCAATGTAGGTATGACATCCACCCCTTTTTTTGTATGACATCTTAGGACTTTAAAAAAACTTCGCTCTTTTATGACTTCAAACCCCTTGGTGACCTTACCCCCTTGCATTTGTGGCATCGCGACACTTAGATGAACACACAATAAACGCAAAATTGTTCTGCCATCTCACCCATTGTATGAACTAATCCACTGAATCTGTGACCCCAAAGCCTTACAATGATTCCCACCCACTCTTGGATGTATCACAACACTCAATGTATGACGCACATTCAGAATGAAGCATGGGTAAATCTTTATGCATACGCCCTTGTGTATGACATCACAGATAGATATTTTGAATCATACCAATAAATATATTCACATACTACTTTCATGCAATGCAACTCTAACCTGACATTCCCAAACCCCTATTTTTGCATCACTGCCACGTATTTTTGCCATCCACATTGACACAAAGGGTATCGAGTACCTCTGTGTCGATGAATCCAAAAGAGTAAGTATGACCGGCACAATATGAAAATTACACATTCTAATTGACATCCATTCCCTTAGCTCAAGTCAGATTTATCACACCAAACCGCTTCAGATTTTCGACCCCCCATTTGCAAACCCTTTTGCACCACCCTTACCTGTGAAAACCACCCTCCATCGTCCCATCACCCATATGGGTTTTGAAATTTATCCCTAATTTGACCTGAAAACCCGTGTTAAAACATCAACCATCTTTCTGAAGCATAAACCCCCATAAAATGTATCGTGTAGCACCACTCTATCAAAGATATAAAACACACTGTATGTTTGGGCCCAACATACTGTTGTACGAACAATATGCATTTTAGACACATCACACCCATTGTGGGCCCAAAAACCCAGCTTTATGACTCACAAGACTCTATTCATGGGGAAAACACCCCCCGATTCAGACAACACACCCTTGTATTGAATCACAAAACTTACTTTGACATCACAGCCACTGAAATTATGACAAAACGCCCACTTTTCTTTAAAAAAACCTATCGTAAAAGGAACATCGCCTTGGGGATATGAATGGGAACATACCATGTATCCGATGTCATGGCCCTTTCTACGTTTAGGACATCAACCACTATATACGTTTTCACCCACTGTGTGTAGGTACCAAGCTCAAAGTCTGTCTTGAAACCCGTTTCAATGCCATCACATCCCCTTATTGTCACCACACCCCGTTGTCCCCACCACAACCAACATGTAAGAGATCACGGGGCATATGTATCCTCAGATGCACTACACAGCATCAAATCCAACTCTATGCGACAATCTTCACTATTTTGACATCACATGCACTGTATTCTGAAACACACGCATTTTATACGATTTACATTTTACTCGGTATGATTCACATTCATATATAAGTGAATCAACAATGATCTACTATACATACACACTCTACCTTTATATTCTACTTTATTGGCATCACACGAGGTTAGAGAGAGAACCTTTTTGACTTTATGCACCATTTGATATTCCCCCATGTTCTGGTCTCCGCAAATGTATCAATTTTACAAACCCAGTGTAGGATGACATCACCTAACTATTGTATGAAATCATATGTAAAAGCCCATGACTCACTCCATCTTTACGACACACACCCTTTATTTTAACAAACAGTCCATTATCTGACCCCATCACTGGGTCTGGTCATCAACCAGTCTACGTGGTAAACAACCAATATATTATGTAATTTTTTCCATTAGTGTGAATCCCAGCACTTTTTATGACATCCCCCCAACTCTGTATAACGTCACAAACCATGTGCTGCTGACATCACACCCGGGGTTGTTTGATATAAATTGCACGGCAGATGGAAACACTCCTTTTTATAACAGCAAAAACAGTTTTTTGAGTCACTTTCCAATTTGACAGGACGTCACGCCCTTTAAGAGACGACACCCCCGTATCTTTTCATCACAAAAGTCTCCAGATATCACACCCTTTTGTGTCATCAACCCCCAAAATTTTTTGACAACTAGCACTCATAAAACCTTTCTCCTTGGCTTCCACCGTCTTTGACGTACAACCTCATTAGAAACCACATCCAGTAGTGGGCAATACAACCTTAAATGAGAGTCACAGCAAAAAAACTGTGTCATCACACCCATGTTGACCCGTCCCCCCTCTTTGTTACTCACACATGCGGGTATAGCATCTTGCACTGTAGAAGAACAAACCTACATTTGCATCAAACCCACATTTCTAAGGCTACACCATTTTTTACTTTTACCACAGTCCTTGTCATACTCCACTGTATTTAGAATCACAACAACTGTATGAGTTCTCATTGGTTATAGTGACTCTATCCCTTGTATACAATAAAAACACTTTTTTTTAAATCACAACCCCTGTTTTTGTCTCCACCCCACACTTTTTACTAAACCCCCTTTTTATTTTGACATCACACCCCTGTTTGCATAAAAACATAACACATTTAAAAACATCCAAACATTTTTTGCGTGACCCCATTAATTAGACATCGATACATTGTTCTAGGAATCTATCCAAATATATCTGACATTGCTCCACTGTTCTGGGTTTTATCACAAACCAAACTTTAATGATGATTCAGCCAACTGTATTTATGACTCCACCCATTTTTGTATGATATCTTAGCACTATAAATTTAAAATCGCATCCACTCTTTAGACTTCACACCATTGCAGTCATACTTACCTCCATTGCATTCGTGGCATCACAGACACTACATATGAGGGTCCAAAACCTGACACCCCAAAACATTATTCCATCTACCCTGATTTAGACTACATCCAGTTTTGTGCCCTCAAAACCGGATCAGTGTACCCCACCCATTCGGAGGATATCAAATTTCTAGTATGCACCATATTCAGGGTGAAAAACATGACATTTAAATGCTTTTTGAATGAAGCCCTACATGTTACATCACCTTACTATATTTTTCATCTTTTCCAAATTATGTATCACACAATTTCTTTCATGACAATGCAACGATTACCTGCACTCGCCCACTATATTTGACGTCACAGCCCCGTATTTTTGCCTTACACAGATGACACAACGTGTGTATCGATGTACCTCGTTTCGCTGAACACCACAAGTATGTAAGTCATAACTTTGGGACCTAAGAATCATACCCTTTTTACATGAGACACATTTCTTTAGAATCAATCTCTATTTTTGGGCATCAAAAACACTCACTCAGACTCAGAACCCCTCTATATGACATCCCCCATCCCCTGGTTTATGAATCCCACCCCCCCGCCCCCCCCCCCCCCCCCCCAAACCCCCCCCCCCCCCCCGTGAATATACCCCCCACTTCCCATCTGTAAAAATCCCCCCCCCACCCCCCCTTTTCCCCAAAACCCCCCTTTTTCCACCCTTTATAAAATTTTTTTTTCCCCCCCCCCCTGAAACCCCCCACCGTTTTTTTTTGAAACCCCAATAAAACCCCCCCCCCTTTAAAAATTTAAAAAAACCCATAAACCCCTTTTATTCTGTGTTTTTGTGCCCCCTTATGAATAAAAATCCTTTTATGGGACATACCCCAAAAATGGAAACCATTTTATTATGGGAAACAAACCCCCTGTAAAATTTAAAACTTTTTTAGACATCAAATTTAATTAAATTAATCCAACCCCTTTATATTTAAGAACCCTGTTCCTTTTCACAAAAAGTTTAGACTTCCCCATTATATTTTTCCCCCCACATTTTGAGGAAAATTTAAGAAATCTATGTCCAAATCCACTTGTATGAAACACACCCCTTATGACTCACACCCATGGTTTTGTCACACCCCAAGTATTCTCAAAAGCACCACTTTCCTGGGTCTTTACTGACATATTGATGTATACCACACAGCGTTATTATGTGATATCTAACCCACTATATGTATGCACCCTAATGATTAATGTGTGACATAGACTCCCCCTCTTTATGTCATCATCAAGATATGTATTAATGGAAACTTACCTTCTTATTATGACATCACATACACTGTAATTGTGACATAACAGCCACTGTTATTATGACAAGGACACCTACTATGCTTTAGACATAATAGTCAGTAAATATAATATCTCACTTCGTATTTGAATGGAACACTGACTACTGTTCTGATGTCATGGCATATACTACGTATAGGACTTCCTATCCATTATATACACTTCTCACCACACTGTGTGTATGACTAACACAAGTCTATTCTGACTTGAAACCCGTTTAACTTCGCCATCACATCCACTGTAAATGTCATCACACCCACTTTTCGAGCCATCAAATGACTATGTAAGTGATCACAAGTGGCATATGTATTGCCATCAGATGCACTACACATGACATCATATCCAGCACTCTTTGACAACAATCTCTCAGTACTTTATGACAGCACATGCACACTACTCATGACATCACACACATTATTTATATGATATGGCATTTCATTCTACTGTGCATGGTATCACAGTCACTATTATAAGTGACATCATACAATGACCCCTTATCTATGACATCACACCACTTACCTTCTGACTTATCTACGTTATATGGCAATCACCCCACAGCGTTGTGAGAACAATACCATTGTGCACTTCACAGCCCTATGTATATATCCATTTGCACTGTAGATGTTCATTCACATCCTCTTTATTTAGCAGCAAACCACAGTATTATGATGTCGCATCCACTTCAGACATGACGTACACCACTATAAGGATGACTGCCACCATCTGTCTTTGCCATCACAAAAGTCTACTTCTGATATTACACCCACTTTATGTGACATCACACCCACCTATATATGTGACATCAGTTGCCTCTATAAATCACATATACTCTTAAATCTTCACTCTCTGTACATTATGACGTCTCAAAAGTCTATATATGAAACCACATCCAGTTATTGTAGGGCAATATATAATCTATACATGTGACATCACAGCAAATAATCTGTGTCATCACACCCATTGTATTAACAACGTAACACCTACTCTTGTATGACATCACACTCTGCGTATGTATAGCATCTTTGCACTCTAGAAGACAACACATCCTCCTATTACGACATCAAATCACCATTTCGAAGGCATCCCTCACAGTATATTTGACATCATATCCACAATATCTCAGTCATCACATCCACTGTATTGATGATATCAAAACAACTGTGTTTATGAGGTCTCATCTGCTATATATGATGACAACATATCCTTTGTATACAATACATATTCACTATTTTTGTCACATCACAACGACTGTATCTGTGTCTCACACCCACTCTTTCCATCTTACCACACCCTTTGTATGTATGAGATCACACCCCTGCTTGCGTGCATCATAAACCCTATTTAAGTCATCACATCCACATTTTATGACATGACACCACATTATTTATGACATCGCATGCACTATACTCATGACATCACTCCAAATATATCTGACATTGCATCCACTGTAACTGTATCATCACAACCACTCTAATTATGATCTCAGACCAACTGTACCTATGACATCACACCCATTTTTTATGACATCTTACGCATTATACATAATGTCGCATCCATCCTGTATGACTTCACACCATGGTACTCATCACATTATCTCGATTGCTTTCGTGGATATCACAGAAAATATATATGAAATCAAACACATGACAAGGCAAAAGTTATATCTGCCATCTCACCGTTGTATCTGAGACTACATCCACTGTATCTGTGTCCTCAAAACCAGTGTACCAATTATACCACACCCACTCTCTGAACGATAACACACACACTGTATGTATGACACCATATTCAGGATAAATGACATGACATACACTCTTTATGACATCACAGCCCTATATGTATGACATCACAGCTAGTATATTTATGACATCATATCCAATATATATGATATCACACATACAGCTTTCATGACAATGCAACGTATATACCTGACATCTCACCCTCTTATTTGACATCACAACCACTGTATTTGTGCCATCACACAGATGACACACACGTGTGTATCGATGTACCTCTCTGTCGATGACATCAACAACAAGTATGTAACTGACACGGCACA
>JAJLRB010000356.1:0-53571 GCA_020976825.1 Odocoileus hemionus
GACGTAGGCCACCTTTCCACAAGCCCCTCAAGAGGAGGCTTCTCTCAGCAATAGGTATGAGGGAGGGACCCTGAGATTGCTGCCTCAATGGGCATATACACCGAGAAGCCCTGACTCGAAAGGAGGCCGGCTTTCCTTGCAGTGGCTTGAATACAGTCTAGTCTTTCATCTCACAAGCTGAAGGGATGTCTGCACCACCTGTGGAGTCCCTAGAGAAAGCCCTAGGTCCCCGACTCCTTTCGACGGAATGCCTCACATGCCTCTGACACCTCGAGAGGCACGCAGAGCTCACTGCTTCAAAATTTGACGGAGCCTGACTCCTCTTGAACATTGACAGGAATCCCAGTATCCCTGTGGCTACTGGAAAGGGACCCTGGGTCTCCCGACTCACCTCGAGAAGCGTTCCTTTTGCCCTGCCAAGCCTCGAAGAGACTCCTGAGGTGTCCCTCGTAACTCGACAGGAGTCCTGACTTCGTTGAACCAACACGAGGGTTGAGGGCCATCCCCGCCGTAAGTCGAGAATGTACCCCAGGTCCCCGCCGCAACTCGAGAAAAACCATGAGACTTCCCCCTCCAAGCGAGATGAGGCCCGATTCCCCTGCACTGCATGCAGAGCAATTCCGTGAGCCCCCTGAAACATGTCAGGAGCCTCGACTTGCTTGATGGATGTCGAGACAGTCCGCAAAAACACTGTCACAAGTAGAGAGGGACCCTGAGGTCACACCAGCATCGCGAAGGAGCTCCATGGGCCCCAAATCAACTCGAGATGAGGCCCGCTTCCCCTGCATTGACTCCAGAGCCATCCCCCGTTCCCCATCAAACACGACCTGAGGCTTGACTCCCTTTAGGCAACTCCAGAGGTTCCCCGAGAACAACGGGCCAAGTCTAGAGGAGTACCAAGTTCAGCAGAGCAACTCGAGGACTGCTCCGTGTACCCCAAATTGCCTCGAGATGAGAGCTGATTCCCTGGCTTAGACTCAAGACGTAGGCCACCTTTCCACAAGCCCCTCAAGAGGAGGCTTCTCTCAGCAATAGGTATGAGGGAGGGACCCTGAGATTGCTGCCTCAATGGGCATATACACCGAGAAGCCCTGACTCGAAAGGAGGCCGGCTTTCCTTGCAGTGGCTTGAATACAGTCTAGTCTTTCATCTCACAAGCTGAAGGGATGTCTGCACCACCTGTGGAGTCCCTAGAGAAAGCCCTAGGTCCCCGACTCCTTTCGACGGAATGCCTCACATGCCTCTGACACCTCGAGAGGCACGCAGAGCTCACTGCTTCAAAATTTGACGGAGCCTGACTCCTCTTGAACATTGACAGGAATCCCAGGATCCCTGTGGCTACTGCAAAGGTAACCTGGGTCACCCGACTCACCTCGAGAAGCGTCGCTTTTGCCCTGCCTAGCCTCGAAGAGACTCCTGAGGTGTCCCTCGTAACTCGAATAGGTGTCCATGGACTTAATTGAAAAACACTAAGAGTGTTGAAGGGCCATCCCCGCCGTTAAGTCGAGAATGTGCCCAGGGTCCCCGCCGCAACTCGAGACAATACCATGGAGGAATTTCCCCTCCAAGCGAGGATGTGGCCACCGTTTCCCCTGCAACTGCATGCAGAGCAATTCAGTGGAGGCGCACTGAAACATTGTCAGGAGCCGCGGAACTTGCTTAGATGAATTTTGAGACAATCCGCAAAAAATCACTGTCCACAAGTAGAGAGGGAACCTGAGGTCACACCGCATCATGAAGGAGCTCCATGGGCCCCCCAAATTAACTGTTGTGATGAGGCCCCCCTGCTTTTCCTTCATTGACTCCAGAGTCATAACCCGTTCCAATCAAACACGACCTGAGGTTTGGACTACCTTTAGGTAACTCCAGATGTTCCCCGAGAACAAACGGGGCCAAGTCTGAGAGGAATTCCAAATACAGCCAGAAAACAATTGGAGGATCTGCTCGGTGTTAACCCAAATTGCCTCGAGATGAGAGATGATTAACTGGCTTAGACATTAATAGACGTAGGGCCCAACTTTCCTCAAGGCCCCTCAAGATGGAGGCTTCTCTCAGCAATAGATATGAGGGAGGGGACCCTGAGATTTTGCTAGCCTCCATGGCCCTATAACACGGTGAAGACCTGACTCAGAAAGGAGGCCGGGTATCCTTGCAGTGGCTTCAATACCAATCTAGTCTTTAATCTCACAAAGGTTGAAGGGTACGTTTGCAAACACCAGTTGAGTCCCTGGCGAAAGCCCCAGGTCCCCGACACCTTTTGACGTAATGCCGCACTTTTGCATGCTGAAAACTTGAGGAGGCACACAGGGGTCAAATGCTTCAAAAAATTTGACGGAAGCCTGACTTCCCTCTGTGAAACCTGGACAGGAATTCCCAGGATCCCTGTAGCTACTGGAAAGAAAGGAAACTGGGTCTCCCGGCTCACCTCGTAGAAGCGTCTATTTTGCCCTGCCCAATCCTCTAAAGGAGTCGCCTGAGGTGTCCCTCGTAACTCGACTTGAGGTTCTGACGTCGTTTTGGTACAAACAAGAGGGTTGAAGGGCCATACCGGCCGGTAAGTCGAGAATGTTTCCGGGTCCACGCCGCAAACTCGAGAACAAACCATTGAGACGTCTCCCTTCCACAAAGGAGACTGAGTCCCGATTTCCCTGCACTGCATGCAGAGCAATTCAGTGAGCCCACATGTAACATGCCAGAGCTGGAGCCTCGAATTGCTTGATGGATTGTCCGAGGTACATTTCATGGCAAAATCAACTGTCAACAAGTAGAGAGGGGACCTGAGGTTACTAACAGCTTTGCGAAGGAGCTCCTTGGGCCCAAAATTCAACGCGAGATGAGGCCTGCTTCCCCTGCATTGACTCCAGAGCCATCCCCGTTCCCCAATTCAAACACGTACCTGAGGCTATGAATACTTTTAGGTCAACTCCAGAGGTTCCCGAGGAACAACGGGCCAAGTCCTAGAGGAGGTAGCAAGTTCAGCAGGAGCAACTCGAGGATGCCTCCGTGTACCCCAAATTGCCTCGAGATGAGTGCTGATTCCCTGCTTAGACTCAAGACGTAGGCCACAACTTTCCACAAAAGCCCCTCAAAGAAGAGGATGCTTCTCTCAGCAATAGGTATGAGGGAGGGACCCTGAGATTGCTGCACTCAATGGGGCCATATACACGAGAGAAGCCCTGACTCGAAAGGACGGCAGGGGGTTTCCTTGCAGTGGCTTGAATACAGTCTCTAGTCTTTCAATCTCACAAGGTGAAGGGATCCGTCTGCACCACCTGTGGGAGTCACCTAGGAGAAAGCTAGGTCCCCGACTCCTAATTTCGACGGAATGACTCACATGCATCTGAGAACTCGAGAGGCACGCAGAGCTCACTGCTTCCAAATTTGACGGAGCCTGACTCCTCTTGAACAATTGATAGGAATCCCAGTCATCTCCTGTGGCTACTGGAAAGTTACCCTGGGTCTCCCGACTCAAACTCGAGGAGCGTCCCTTTTGCCCTGCCAAGCCTATCGAAGAGAACTACTGAAGGTTGTCCCTAGTATTAACTCGACCGTGAATTCCTGACTCGTTGACTTAACACGGAGGGTTGAAGGGCATCCCGACCGTATAGTCGTGTGCGAATGTACCCAGGTCTACCCGCGCAAACTCGAGAGAAAACCAGTGTAGACTTCCTCTCCAAGCGAGATGAGGCCCGATTACACTGCACTGCTTGCAGAGCAATTCCGTGAGCCACATGAACATATTCAAGGAGCTCGACTGTGCTTGATGGATGTCGAGACAGTCCGCAAAAACCACTGGTAACAAGTAGAGAGGGACCCTGAGGTCACTAACCAGCATCGCGAAGGGGCTCACCATGGGCCCAAATCAACTCGCGATGTTCTGAGGCCCGCTTCCCTGGCATTGACTCCGCAGAGCCATCCCCCAGTTCCCCATCAAAACACGACCTGAGGGCTTGACTCCTTTAGGCAACTCCAGAGGTTCCCGAACTGAGAACATCGGGCCAAGTCTGAGAGGAGTACAAAGTTTCAAGCAGAGCAACTCGAGGACTGTTCCGTGTACCCAAATTGCCTCGGAGATGAGAGCTGATTCCCTGGCTTAGACTCAAGACGTAGGACCAACTTTCACAAGCCCCTCAAGAGTAGGCTTCTTCAGCAATAATAGGTATGAGGGATGGGACCCTGAGATTGCTGCCTCAATGGGCATATTACACCGAGACAGCCCTGGACTCGAAAAGGAGGCCGGGTTTCCTTGCAGTGGCTTGAATACAGTTTCTAGTCGTTTATCTCACAAGGTGAAAGGGATGTCTGCACCACCTGTGGAGTCCCTAGAGAAAGCCCTAGGTCCCGATCCTTTCGACGGAATGCCTCACATGCCTCTGACACTCGAGAGGCACGGCAGAGCTCACTGCTTCAAAAAATTTGACGGAGCCTGACTCCTCTTGAACATTGACAGGAATACCAGTATCCCTGTGGCCTACTGGAAAAAAGGGACCCTGGGTCTCCGACTCACCTCGGAGAAGCGTCCCTTTTGCCCTGCCAAGCCTCGAAGAGGCGGGGGGGGGGGGGACTCCTGTGGTCTTGTCCCTCGTCTAACTCGACAGGAGTCCTGACTTCGTTGAACAAACACGAGGGGTTGAAGGGCCATCCCCGCCGTAAGTCGAGGAATGTACCCCAGGTCCCCGCCGCAACTCGAGAAAAAACCATGAGACTTTCCCCCTCCAAGCGGATGGAGATGAGGCACTCCGATTCCCCTGCACTGCATGCAGAGCAATTCCGTGAGCCCCTGAAAAACTGTCAGGAGCCTCGAGTTGCTTGATGGATGTCGAGACAGTCCGCAAACTAACACTGTCACAAGTAGAGAGGGACCCTGAGGTCCACACCAGGCATCGGAAGGAGCTCCATGGGCCCCCAAATCAACTCGAGATGAGGCCCGCTTCCCCGGCATTGACTTCCAGGAGCCATCCCCCGTTCCCCATCAAACACGACCTGAGGCTTGAATCCCTTTAGGCAACTACCAGAGGTTCCCCGAGGGGAAAAAACAACGGGGGCCAAAAAGGCCTAGGGGGAAGTACCAAAGTTTCAGCAGAGCAAAAACTGACGAGAGGGACTGCCTCCGTGTTTACCCCAAACTTTGGGCCTCGAGATGAGGCTGATTCCCTGGCTTAGACTCAAGACGTTAGGCAAATACTTTCCACAAGGCCCCTCAAAGAGGAGGCTTCTTCTCTGCAATAGGTTTGAGGGACGGGGGGAGGGGACCCCTGAGATTGCTGCCTCAATGGGCTCATTATACACCGAGAAGCCCTGAGTTCTGACTCGAAAGGGGAGGCCGGGTTTCCTTGCAGGGCTTGAAATACAGGGTCTTGTCTTTCACGCTCACAAGGTGAAGGGATGTCTGCACCCACTGTGGAGTCCTTAGAAGAAAGGGGCCCTAGGAGTCCCCGATGCCTTTCGACGGAATGCCTCACATGCCTCTGACACCTCCGAGAGGCACGCAGAGCTCACTGCTTCAAAAATTTGACGGAGCCTGGGACTCCTCTTGAACATTTGACAGGGAATCCCAGTATCCCTGTGGGCTAACGGGGAGGGACTGGAAAGGGGGACCCTGGGGTCCTCCCGGACTCACCTCGAGGGAAGCGTCCTTTTTGCCCTGCCAAGCCCTCGAAGGAGACTCCTGAGGGTGTCCCTCGTAACTCGACAGGAGTCCTCGGGGGGACTTCGTTGAACAAACACGAGGGTTGAAGGGCCATTCCCCGGCCGTATAAGTCGAGAGAATGTCATTCCCCAGGTTCCCGCCGCAACTCGAGAAAAACCTATGAGACTTCCCCCTCCAAGCGAGATGAGGGCCCGATTCCCTGCACTGCATGCAGAGCATATTCGTGAGCCCGCCCTGAAAAACATGTCCAGGAGGGGCCTCGACTTGCTTGATTTCGCAAGGGTCGAGGGGGTCAGTCCGGCAAAAACACTTGTCACAAGTAGAGAGGGAACCCTGAGGTCACACCAGCATCGCGAAGGAGCTCCATGGGCCCCAAATCAACTCGAGATGTGGCCCCTGCTTCCCCTGCATTGACTTCCAGAGCCCCATCCCCCGTTCCCCATCTTTAACACGGGGGGGGGGGGGGGACCCTGAGGCTTGACTCCACTTTAGGGCTACTTCAGAGGTTCCCGAGAACAACGGGCCAAGTCTAGAGGAAGGTACCAAGTTTCAGCAGAAAGCAACTCGCGGGGAGCAGGTGGGACTGCTCCGTGTACCCCAAAAATTGCCTCGAGATGAGAGCTGATTTCCTGGCTTAGACTCAAGACGTTAGGCCACCTTTCCACAAGCCCCTCAAGGAGGAGGCTTCTCTCAGCAATAGGTATGAGGTAGGGACCCTGAGATTGCTGCCTCAATGGGCATATTACACCGAGAAGCCCCTGACTCGAAAGGAGGGGCCGGCGTTTCCTTGCAGTGGCTTGAATACAGTGTTCTAGTCTTTCATCTCACAAGGTGAAGGGATGTCTGCACCACCTGTGGAAAGTCCCTAGAGAAAGCCCTAGGTCCCCGACATCCTTTCGACGGAATGCCTCACATGCCTCTGACACCTCGAGAGGCACGCAGAGCTCACTGCTTTTCAAAATTTGACGGAGCCTGATCTCTTGAACATTGACAGGAATCCCATAGTATCCTGTGGCTACTGGAAAAAGGGACCTGGGTCTCCCGAATCACCTCGAGAAGCGTCCTTTTGCCCTGCCAAGCCTCGAAGAGACTCCTGAGGTGTCCCCCTCGTAAACTCGACAGGGAAGTCCTGACTTCGTTGAACAAACACGAGGGGGGTTGAAGGGCCATCCCGCCGTAAGTCGAGAATGTACCCCAGGTCCCCGCCGCAAACTCGAGACCAAAAACCATGAGACTTCCCCCTCCATGCGAGATGAGGCCCGATTCCCCTGCACTGCATTGCAGAGCAAATTCCGTGAGCCCCCCTCTGAAAACATTTTGTCAGGAGCCCTCGAACGTGCGTTGATTGGATGTCGAGGGGGAGGTGGGGGACAGTCCGCAAAAAATAATAACCACTGTCACATGTAGTGAGGGTCCTTGGAGGGTCCACACCTGCATCGCGAAGGGAAGCTTCCATGGGCATTTAACAAAAAAGCTTCTCAGACGATGTGGAGGGCGCACCCGCTTTCACATGCATTGGGGTCTGCCTGAAGGGGGATATTTCCCCCCGGGCCACATCACTTAATCGTCAGGTGGCGGGGGTCGCCGTGAGGGGGATTGCACTAACCACTTTGAGGCAAAGACCTTTCCTGAGGTTATTGGAGACAATATGGTAGATCGGGGTGGACAAATGAGGCTCCTAGAGGGAAGTACAAATGTGGTCATGCAGTGCATAACATGGACGGAGGGTGATAAACTGTCCGTTGTTTACCCCAACTTTGCGGCGGCAGGTGGTGATGATGGGTTGGGAATTTGACAAGGGACCGTGGGGCGTCTGTAGGGGGGGGGGGATAGTCAAGAAGTTGGTCTTACATGACCTACCATAAGGGGCCCCTTTTTCATAGTGGGAGGCTCTCCTCTCTCACTGGGGGGGGGGGCAATAGGTTTATTGATAAGGGGGGGGGTGGGATCCTCGGGAGGATGAGCTTGTTCTTCAATGGGGCATTTGACACCCGAGGGAAAGCCCTCGACTCGAAAAAAGGAGTACGGCACACGCCAGTTTCATTGCCAGGCGGTCTTGGGATGTTTAACCTAGTCTTGAGTCCTTACAATTCTAACAACTTGGGTTCTTGGACATTGGATCCCCACACCGTGACCCCACACACCCACCCACCCTGCCACACCACTCTGTGTTGGGGAGTAGTTAATGAGGGAAAAAGGCCCCATTTGGTCCCCCGATTCCTTTTCGGACGGAATGGCACTAACCCATTGACTTCTGTCTCCTCGAGAGGGCACGCAGTGAGGCGCACGGCATGCCTAATTTCTTGTACGGGAAGGGCCTGGACTCCTCTTGGCACAATGGGGGGAACAGGAAATCCCCAGGTTTTCCCTTGTTTGGTTTACTGGGAAAGGGGGGCCCTGAGTACTTAACGACCTCATCCTCGAGGATGCGGCACCTCTTACTGTTCTAGCCATGCCAAAGCCTTCAGAAAGAAGAGATCCTGGGTGTCCCTCGTAACTCCGACAGGGTCCTGGACTTCGTTGAACCAAACATCGTAGGGTTTCAAGGGCCAATCCCCGCCCGTGTTTAAGTCTTGAGACAATCGTTACCCCAGAGTCCCCGCCGCAACGCGCGGAGTAAAGAAAAAAGAAGGGGGAGAAAAACCATGAGTCTTCCCCCTCCAAGCGAGCATCGAGGCCCGATTCCCCTGCACGGCATGCAGAGCAATTCCGTGAGCCCCCTGAAACATGTCAGGAGCCTCGACTTGCTTGATGGATGTCGAGACAGTCCGCAAAAACACTGTCACAAGTAGAGAGGGACCCTGAGGTCACACCAGCATCGCGAAGGAGCTCCATGGGCCCCAAATCAACTCGAGATGAGGCCCGCTTCCCCTGCATTGACTCCAGAGCCATCCCCCGTTCCCCATCAAACACGACCTGAGGCTTGACTCCCTTTAGGCAACTCCAGAGGTTCCCCGAGAACAACGGGCCAAGTCTAGAGGAGTACCAAGTTCAGCAGAGCAACTCGAGGACTGCTCCGTGTACCCCAAATTGCCTCGAGATGAGAGCTGATTCCCTGGCTTAGACTCAAGACGTAGGCCACCTTTCCACAAGCCCCTCAAGAGAGGCTTCTCTCAGCAATAGGTATGAGGGAGGGACCCTGAGATTGCTGCCTCAATGGGCATATACACCGAGAAGCCCTGACTCGAAAGGAGGCCGGCTTTCCTTGCAGTGGCTGGAAGACAGTCTAGTATTTCATCTCACAGGTGAAGGGAGGTATCTGCACCACCTGTGGAGTCCCTAGAGAAAGCCCTAGGTCCCCGACTCCTTTCGACGGAATGCCTCACATGCCTCTGACACCTCGAGAGGCACGCAGAGCTCACTGCTTCAAAATTTGACGGAGCCTGACTCCTCTTGAACATTGACAGGAATCCCAGTATCCCTGTGGCTACTGGAAAGGGACCCTGGGTCTCCCGACTCACCTCGAGAAGCGTTCCTTTTGCCCTGCCAAGCCTCGAAGAGACTCCTGAGGTGTCCCTCGTAACTCGACAGGAGTCCTGACTTCGTTGAACCAAACACGAGGGTTGAAGGGCCATCCCCGCCGTAAGTCGAGAATGTACCCCAGGTCCCCGCCGCAACTCGAGAAAAACCATGAGAATTCCCCCTCCAAGCGAGATGAGGCCGATTCCCCAGCACAGCAAGCAGAGCGAATTCACTGTGAGCCACCCTGAAACAAGTCAGGAGCCTCGACATGCATTGATGGATGTAGAGGACAGTCCGCCAAAAAACACTGCTCACAAGTAGAGAGGGACCCTGAGGGTCAAACAAGCATTGCAAAAAGAGCTCCCAAGGGTCCCCAAATCATCACGAGATGAGGACCGCTTCCCCTGCATTGACTCCAGAGCCACCCCCAGTTCCCCATTAATCACGACCAGAGGCGTGACTCCCTTTAGGCAACTCCAGAGGGTTCCCCGAGCACAACGGGCCATGCACTTAGACGCGTACCAAAGTTCAGCAGAGGCAACTCGAGGGACAGCTCCGTGTAACCCCATATTGCCTTCGAGAGTGAGAACTGATTTCCCTGGCTTAGTACTCACGACCGTAGGCCACCTTTCCATCAAGGCCCTCATGAGGAGGCATCTCCTCAGCAATTAGCTATCAGAGGGTGTGGACCCCTTGATATTGCTGCCTCGAATTGGCATAAACCACGGAGAAGCACTGACACGAAAGTGGAGGCCGGGTTTACCTTGCAGTGTGCTTGAATACAGGTCTAGTCTTTCCAACTCACAAGGTGAAGGGATGTCTTGCACCACCTGTGGGAGTCCCTAGAGAAAAGCCCTAGGTCCCCGACACCTTAACGACGGAATGCCCTCACAGCGTGCTCTCTGTGCAACTCTAGAAGCACTGCATGCGCTCACTGCTTCACAAATTTGACGAAGCCTGACTCCTCTTGAACATTGACAAGAATTCCCAGTATCCTGTGGCTACTGGAAAGGGACATTGTCTCCCGACTCACCCTCGAGAAGCGTCTTCCTTTTGCCCTTGCCAAGCCTCAAAGAGACTCCTGAGGTGTTCCTTGTAATACTCGACAGAATCCTGACTTTCGTTTTTGAAACAAACACGAGGGTTGAAGGGCCCATCCCCCGCCGTAAGTCGGAGAATGAACCCCAGGGTCCCTGCCGCAACTCGAGGCAATACCCATGAGGACTCCCCTCTCCAAGCGAGATTAGAGCCGATTCCCCTGCACTGCATGCAGAGCAATTAGAGAGCCCCCTGAAAACATGTCAGGAGGCCAACACGACATGCTTTGAAAGGTGTCCGAAGACAGTCCGCAAATACACTGTCACAAGTAGAGAGGGACCCTAGAGGTCACACCAGGCATCAACGAATGTGCTCGATGGGCCCCCAAATCCAACTTGAGATGAGGACCCGCTATCCCCTGCATTTGACACTCCAGAGCCATCCGCCATTCTCCCATCAAACACGACCTGAGGCTTGACTACCTTTAAGGCAACTCCTAGATGGATCCCCGGAGAACAACGGGCCAAGTCTAGAAAGGAGTACCCAGAGTTCAACAGAGCAATTGCGACAGGGCCGCGGCCCCCCCAGCTCCGTGTACCACCAAATTTCCTCGAGAAGAGAAGCTGACTCCATGTCTATAGACTCAAGACGTATGCCACCTGTCCAACAAGCCCTCACAGAGGAGGCTTCTCTCCAGCAATAGGGTATGAGGGAGTGACCTGAGGTTGCAGCCTCAATGGGCATATACACCGAAACGCCCGTGACTCGAAAGGAGGCAGGCTTTCCTTGCAGTGGCCTTGAATACAGTCTAGTTCTTTCAATCTGACAAGCAGAAGGGATTGTCTGCACCACCTGTGGAGTCCCATAGATAAAAGCCCTATGTCCCCTAGCTGTCACCTATCGACGGAACTGCCACACATGCCTCTGACACCTCGAGAGGCACGCAGAAGACTTCACTGCTTCAAAAATTTGACGGATCCAGACTCCTCATGAACATTGACAGGAAACCCAGGAAGCCCAGTGGCTACTGGAAAGGGACCCTGGTTCTCCGACTCACCACGTAGAAGCGTAGTCCCTTTTGCCCTGCCAAGCCTCTGAAGAGACCCTGAGGTGTCCTTCGAAACTCGAACAGGAGTCCAGACTTCGTTGAACAAAAACCCGAGGGTGGGTTTTGAAGGGCCATCCCCGCCCGTAAATCGAGAATGTTACCGCCAGGTTCCCAGCCGCAACTCGTATAAAAACCAATGATAATTCCCCCTCCAATGCGAGAATGAAGGGCCCGATTCCCCCCTGGGCCACTGAATGCAGAGGCAATTTCCTTGAGCCCCCTGAAACATGTTCAGGAGCCTCGACTTGCTTGATGGATGTCGAGACAGTCCGCAAAAACACTGTCACAAGTAGAGAGGGACCCTGAGGTCACACCAGCATCGCGAAGGAGCTCCATGGGCCCCAAATCAACTCGAGATGCAGGCAATTCCGCTTACCTCCTGCATTGACTCCAGAGCCATCCCCGTTCCCCATCAAAAACACGACCTGAGGCTTGACTAATCCCTTTTAGGCAACTCCAGATGTTTTCCCCGAGAACAACGGGCCAAGTAGCCGCTTAGAGAAACTTACCAAGTTTCTGCAGAGCAACTCGAGGGGACTGCTACCCGTGAACCCAAAATTGCCTCGAAGCTGAGAGCTGATTCCCCTGGCTTAGACTCAAGACGTAAGGCCACCGATTATCTACACAAGCCCCTCAAGAGGAGGCTTCTCTCACAATAGGTAATGAGGGAGGGACCACTGAGATTGCTTGCCCTCAATGGGCATTATATACACCGAGAAGCCCTCGGACTCCCGAAAGGAGGCCGGGTTTCCTTGCAGTGGCTTGAAATACCAGTCTAGTCTTTCATCTCACAAGGTGAAGGGATGTCTGCACCACCTGTGGACTCCCCTAGAGAAAGCCCTAGGTCCCCGACTCCTTTCGACGGAATGCCTCCCACATGCCCTGACACCTCGAGAAGCACGCAGAGCTGCACTGCTTCAAAATTTGACGGAGCCTGACTCCTCTTGAACATTGACAGGAATCCCAGTATCCCTGTGGCTACTGGAAAGGGACCCTGGTCACCTCGTGCTCTGCCCGACTCACCTCGAGAAGCGTCCCCTTTTGCCCTGCCAAGCCTCGAAGAGACTCCTGACGGTGAGTCCCGACCCTCGTAACTCGACAGGAGTCCCCTGACATTCGTTGAAAACAAACACGAGGGGTTTTGCAAAGGGCCTAATTCGCGGATCGGCCCCGCCGAAGCGTCCGTCGAGAATGTACCCCAGGTCCCGCCGCAACTCGAGAAAAACCATGAGACTTTCTTCCCCCTCCAAGCGAGATGAGGCCCGATTCCCTGCACTGCATGCAGAGCAATTCCGTGAGCCCCCTGAAACATGTCAGGAGCCTCGACTTGCTTGATGGATGTCGAGACAGTCCGCAAAAACACTGTCACAAGTAGAGAGGGACCCTGAGGCACACCAGCATCGCGAAGGAGCTCCATGGGCCCCAAGGTTCCCTGAATCAAATCAACTCGAGATGAGGCCCGCGATTTCCCCTGCATTGACTCCAGAGCCATCCCCAGTTCCCCATCAAACACGACCTGAGGCTTTGACTTCTCCCTTTAGGCAACTCCAGAGGTTCCCCTAGAACAACGGGCCAAGTCTAGAGGAGTACCAAGTTCAGCAGAGCAACTCGAGGACTGCTCCGTGTACCCCAAATTGCCTCGAGATGAGAGCTGATTCCCTGGCTTAGACTCAAGACGTAGGCCACCTTTCCACAAGCCCCTCAAGAGGTAGCGGCTTCTCTCAGCAATAGGTATGAGGGAGGGACCCCTGAGATTGCTGCCTCAATGGGCATTATACACCGAGAAGCCCTGACTCGAAAGGAGGCCGGGCTTTCCTTGCAGTGGCTTGAATACAGTCTAGTCTTTCATCTCACAAGGTGAAGGGATATGTCTGCACCACCTGGCTGTGGAGTCCCTAGAGAAAGCCCTAGGTCCCCGACTCCTTTCGACGGAATGCCTCACATGCCTCTGACACCTCGAGAGGCTAACGCAGAGCTCACTGCTTCAAAATTTGACTGGGAGCCTGACTCCCTTGAACATTGACAGGAATCCCAGTATCCCTGTGGGCTACTGGAAAGGGACCCTGGGTCTGCCCCGACTCACCTCGAGAAGCGTTCCTTTTGCCCTGCCAAGCCTCGAAGAGACTCCTGAGGTGTCCCTCGTAACTCGACAGGAGTCCTGACACTTCGTTTGAACCAACACGAGGGGTTGAAGGGCCATCCCCCCCGTAAGTCGAGAATGTACCCCAGGTCCCCGCCGCAACTCGAGAAAAAAAAAACCCATGAGGACTTCCCCCTCCAAGCGAGATGAGGCCCGACTTCCCCTGCACTGCATGCAGAGCAATTCCGTGAGCCCCCTGAAACATGTCAGGAGCCTCGAGCTTGCTTGATGGGTGTCGAGACAGTCCCGCAAAAACACTGTCACAAGTAGAGAGGGACCCTGAGGTCACACCAGCATCGCGAAGGAGCTCCATGGGCCCCAAATCAACTCGAGATGAGGGCCGCTTCCCCTGCATTGACTCCAAGAGCCATCCCCCGTTCCCCATCAAACACGACCTGAGGGCTTGACTCCCTTTAGGCAACTCCAGAGGTGGTAGTCCCCGTGAACAACGGGCCAAGTCCTAGAGGAGTACCAAGTTCAGCAGAGCAACTCGAGGACTCGCTCCGTGTACCCCAAATTGCCTCGAGATGAGAGCTGACTTCCCTGGCTTAGACTCAAGACGTAGGCCACCTTTCCCACAACCCCTCAAGAGGAGGCTTCTCTCAGCAATAGGTATGAGGGAGGGACCCTGAGATTGCTGCCTCAATGGGCATATACACCCGAGAATCCCTGACTCGAAAGGGGCCGGGTTTCCTTGCAGTGGCTTGAATACAGTCTAGTCTTTCATCTCACAAGGTGAAGGGATGTCTGCACTCCACCTGTGGAGTCCCTAGAGAAAGCCCAGGTCCACCGAATCCTTTCGACGGAATGCCTCACATGCCTCTGACACCTCGCAAGAGGCACGCAGAGCTCACTGCTTCACTAAAAATTTGACGGAGCCTGGGGACTCCTCTTGAACATTGACAGGAATCCCAGTATCCCTGTGGCTACTGGAAAGGGACCCTGGGTCTCCCCGACTCACCTCGAGAAGCGTTCCTTTTGCCCTGCCAAGCCTCGAAGAGACTCCTGAGGTGTCCCTCGTAACTCGACAGGAGTCCTGACTTTCGTTGAACCAACACGAGGGTTGAAGGGCCATCCCCCGCCGTAAGTCGAGAATGTACCCCAGGTCCCCCGCCGCAACTCGAGAAAAACCATGAGACTTCCCCCTCCAAGCGAGATGAGGCCCCGATTCCCCTGCCTGCATGCAGAGCAATTCCGTGAGTAAGGCCCCCTGAAACATGTCAGGAGCCTCGACTTGCTTGATGGATGTCGAGACAGTCCGCAAAAACACTGTCACAAGTAGAGAGAGGGACCCTGAGGTCACACCAGCATCGCGAAGGAGCTCCATGGGCCCCAAATCAACTCGAGATGAGGCCCGCTTCCCCCCTGCATTGACTCCAGAGCCATCCCCCGTTCTCCCATCAAACACGACCTGAGGCTTGACTCCCTTTAGGCAACTATCCAGAGGATTCCCCGAGAACAACGGGCCAAAGTCTAGACGAGTACCAAGTTCAGCAGAGCAACTCGAGGACTGCTCCGTGTACCCCAAATTGCCTCGAGATGAGAGCTGATTTCCCTGGTCTTAGACTCAAGAACGTAGGCCACCTTTCCACAAGCCCCTCAAGAGGAGGCTTCTCTCAGCAATAGGTATGAGGGAGGGACCCTGAGATTGCTTGCCTCAATGGGCATATACACCGAGAAGCCCTGACTCGAAAAGGAGGCCGGGGCTTTCCTTGCAGTGGCTTGAATACAGTCTAGTCTTTCATCTCACAAGCTGAAAAGGGTATGTCTGCACCACCTGTGGAAGTCCCTAGAGAAAGCCCTAGGTCCCCCGACTCCTTTCGACGGAATGCCTTCACATGCCTCTGACACCTCGAGAGGCACGCAGAGCTCACTGCTTCAAAATTTGACGGAGCCTGACTCCTCTTGAAACATTGACAGGAATCCCAGTATCCACCCTGTGGCTACTGGAAAGGGACCCTGGTCTCCCGACTCACCTCGAGAAAGCGTCCCCTTTTTGCCATCTGCCAAGCCTCGAAGAGACTCCTGAGGTGTCCCCTCGTAACTCGACAGGAGTCCTGACTTCGTTGAACACAACACGAGGGTTGAAGGGCCATCCCCGCCGTAGTAAGTCGAGAATGTACCCCAGGTCCCCCGCGCAGAAAACTCGAGGAAAAAAAACATTGGAGAGACTTTTCCCCCTCCAAGCGAGATGAGGCCCGATTCCCCTGCACTTGCATGCAGAGCAATTCCGTGGAGCCCCCTGAAACATGTCAGGAGCCCTCGACTTGCGATTAGATGGTAATGTCCGAGCCAAGACATCAAACGCAAAAACACTGTCACAAGTAGAGAGGGACCCTGAGGTCACACCAGCATCGCGAAGGAGCTCCATGGGCCCCAAATCAACTCGAGATGAGGCCCGACTTCCCCTGCATTGACTCCAGAGCCATCCCCCGTTCCCCAATCAAAACATGCGACCTGAGGCTTGACTCCCTTTAGGCAACTCCAGAGGTTTCCCCGAGAAAAAAACGGGCCAAGTCTAGAGGATGTTACCAAGTTCAGCAGAGCAACTCGAGGGGAGTTGCTCCGTGTACCCCAAAATTGCCTCGAGATGGAGAGCTTGTGTTTCCCTGGCTTAGACTCAAGACGTAGGGCCACCTTTCCACAAGCCCCTCAAGAGGAGGCTTTTCTCTCAGCAATAGGGTATGGAGTGGAGGGACCCTGAGATTGCCTGCCTCAACCCCTGGGCATCAATGGGCAATAACACCGAGAAAGCCCTGACTCAGTTAAAGGAGGGGCCATGGAGGGCGAGGGTTTTCCTTGCAAGTGGCTTGAATGTACAGTCTATAGTCTTTCATCTCACAAGCTGAAGGGATGTCTGCACCCACCCTTGTGTGGAGGGTCCTTAGAGAAAGCCCTAGGTCCAGGCCCCCGACTCCTTTCGACGGAATGCCTCCACATGCCGTCTGATCCACCTCGAGAGGCAACGCAGAGGCTCACTGCTTCAAAATTTGACGGAGCCCCTGACTCCTCTTGAACATTGACAGGAATCCCAGTTATACCCATGTGGCTACTGGAAAGGGACCCTGGGTCTCCCGACTTTCACCTCGAGAAGCGTCCCTTTTGCTCCCTGCCAAGCCTCGAAGAGACTCCTCTGAGGGTGTCCCTACGTAACTCGACAGAGTCCTGACAATTCGTTGAAACAACAAAACACGAGGGTTTGAAGGGCCATCCTCCCCGCCGTAAGTCGAGAATGTACCCCAGGTCCCCGCCGCAACTCGAGAAAAACTGTTTTTCCCCATGAGACTTCCCCCTCCAAGCGAGATGAGGCCCGATTCCCCGATGCACTGCATGCAGAGCAATTCCGTGAGCCCCCTGAAACATGTCAGGAGCCTCGACTTGCTTGATGGATGTCGAGACAGTCCGCAAAATAATCAATCCTGTCACAAGTAGAGAGAGGGACCCTGAGGTCACACCAGCATCGCGAAGGAGCTCCACATGGGCCCCCAAATCAACTCGAGATGAGGCCACGCCCTTCCCCTGCATTGACTCCAGAGCCATCCCCCAGTTCCCCCATCAAACACGACCTGAGGCTTGACTCCCTTTAGGCAACTCCAGAGGTTCCCCGAGAACAACGGGCCAAGTCTTAGAGGAGTACCAAGTTCAGATGCAGAGCAACTCGAGGGACTGCTTTGCTCCGTGTACCCCAAATTGCCTCGAGATGATGAGAGCTGATTCCCTGGCTTAGCTTAGACTCAAGACGTAGGCCACCTTTCCACAAGCCCCTCAAGAGGAGGCTTCTCTCAGCAATAGGTATGAGGGAGGGACCCTGAGATTGCTGCCTCAATGGGCATATACACCGAGAATGGAGCCCCTGACTCGAAAAGGAGGCCCGGCTTTCCCCTTGCAGTGGCTTGAATACAGTCTAGTCTTTCATCTCACAAGGCTGAAGGGATGTCTGCACCACCTGTGGAGTCCCTAGAGAAAAGCCCTAGGTCCCCCCCGACTCCTTTTCGACGGAATGCCTCACATGCCTCTGACCACACCCGAGAGGCACGCAGAGCTCACTGCTTCAAAAAATTTGACGGAGCCTGACTCCTCTTGAGAAACATTGACAGGAATCCCAGTATCCCTGTGGCTACTGGAAAGGGACCCTGGGTCCTCCCGACTCACCTTCCTCGAGAAGAGCGTTCCTTTTGCCCTGCCAAGCCTCGAAGAGACTCCTGAGGTGTTCCCTCGTAACTCGTAACAGGAGTCCTGACTTCGTTGAACAACACACGAGAGTTGGGTTGAAGGGCCATCCCCGCCGTAAGTCGAGAATGTACCCCAGGTCCCCGCCGCAACTCGAGAGGAAAAAAAAACCATGAGACTTCCCCCTCCAAGCGAGATGAGGCCCGATTTCCCTGCACTGCATGCAGAGCAATTCCGTGAGCCCCCTGAAACATGTCAGGAGCCTCGACTTGCTTGATGGATTTGTCGAGACAGTCCGCAAAAACAAAAAACACTGTCACAAGTAGAGAGGGACCCTGAGGTCACACCAGCATTCGCGAAGGAGCTCCATGGGCCCCAAATCAAACTCGAGATGAGGCCCGCTTCCCCTGCATTGACTCCAGAGCCATCCCCCGTTCCCCATCAAACACGACTGAGGCTTGACTCCCTTTAGGCAACTCCAGAGGTTCCCCGAGAACAACGGGCCAAGTCTAGAGGAGTACCAAGTTCAGCAGAGCAACGCGAGGACTGCTCCGTGTACCCCAAATTGCCTCGAGATGAGAGCTGATTCCCTGGCTTAGACTCAAGACGTAGGGCCACCTTTTCCACAAGCCCACCTCAAGAGGAGGCTTCTCTCAGCAATAGGTATGAGGGAGGGACCCTGAGATTGCTGCCTCAATGGGCATATACACCGAGGAGAAGCCTCTGACTCGAAAGGAGGCCGGCCTTTTCCTTGCAGTGGCTTGAATACGTAGTCTAGTCTTTTCATCTCACAATGGCTGAAGGGGATGTCTGCACCACCTGTGGAGTCCCTAGAGAGAAAGCCCTAGGTCCCCGACTCCTTTCGACGGAATGCCTCACATGCCCTCTGACACCCTCGAGAGGCACGCAGAGCTCACTGCTTCAAAAAATTTGACGGAGCCTGACTCCTCTTGAACATTGACAGGAATCCCAGTATCCCTGTGGCTACTGGAAAGGGGACCCTGGGTCTCCCGACTCACCTCGAGAAGCGTTCCTTTTGCCCTGCCAAGCCTCGAAGAGACTCCTGAGGTGTCCCTCGTAACTCGACAGGAGTCCTGACTTCGTTGAACAACACAACACGAGGGTTGAAGGGCCATCCCCCCGCCGTAAGTCGAGAATGTACCCCAGGTCCCCGCCGCAAACTCGAGAGAAAAACCATGAGACTTCCCCCTCCAAGCGAGATGAGGCCCCGATTCCCCTGCACTGCATGCAGAGCAATTCCGTGAGCCCCCTGAAAACATGTCAGGAGCCTCGACTTGCTTGATGGATGTCGAGACAGTCCGCAAAAAAAAACACTGTCACAAGTAGAGAGGGACCCTGAGGTCACACCAGCATCGCGAAGGAGCTCCATGGGCCCCAAATCAACTCGAGATGAGGCCCGCTTCCCTGCATTGACTCCAGAGCCATCCCCCGTTCCCCATCAAACACGACCTGAGGCTTGACTCCCTTTAGGCAACTCCAGAGGTTTCCCCGAGAACAACGGGCCAAGTCTAGAGGAGTACCAAGTTCAGCAGAGCAACTCGAGGACTGCTCCGTGTACCCCAAATTGCCTCGAGATGAGAGCTGATTTCCCTGGCTTAGACTCAAGACGTAGGCCACCTTTCCACAAGCCCCTCAAGAGGAGGCTTCTCTCAGCAATAGGTATGAGGGAGGGACCCTGAGATTGCTGCCTCAATGGGCATATACACCGAGAAGCCCTGACTCGAAAGGAGGCCGGGCTTTCCTTGCAGTGGCTTGAATACAGTCTAGTCTTTCATCTCACAAGCTGAAGGGATGTCTGCACCACTGTGGAGTCCCTAGAGAAAGCCCTAGGTCCCCGACTCCTTTCGACGGAATGCCTCACATGCCTCTGACACCTCGAGAGGCACGCAGAGCTCACTGCTTCAAAATTTGACGGAGCCTGACTCCTCTTGAACATTGACAGGAATCCCAGTATCCCTGTGGCTACTGGAAAGGGACCCTGGGTCTCCCGACTCACCCTCGAGAAGCGTTCCTTTTGCCCTGCCAAGCCTCGAAGAAGAGACTCCTGAGGTGTCCCTCGTAACTCGACAGGAGTCCTGACTTCGTTGAACCAACACGAGGGTTGAAGGGGCCATCCCCGCCGTAAGTCGAGAAATGTACCCCAGGTCCCCGCCGCAACTCGAGAAAAACCATGAGACTTCCCCCTCCAAGCGAGATGAGGCCCGATTCCCCTGCACTGCATGCAGAGCAATTCCGTGAGCCCCCTGAAACATGTCAGGAGCCTCGACTTGCTTGATGGATGTCGAGACAGTCCGCAAAAACACTGTCACAAGTAGAGAGGGACCCTGAGGTCACACCAGCATCGCGAAGGAGCTCCATGGGCCCCAAATCAACTCGAGATGTGGCCCGCTTCCCCTGCATTGACTCCAGAGCCATCCCCCGTTCCCCATCAAACACGACCTGAGGCTTGACTCCCTTTAGGCAACTCCAGAGGTTCCCCGAGAACAACGGGCCAAGTCTAGAGGAGTACCAAGTTCAGCAGAGCAACTCGAGGACTGCTCCGTGTACCCCAATTGCCTCGAGATGAGAGCTGATTCCCTGGCTTAGACTCAAGACGTAGGCCACCTTTCCACAAGCCCCTCGAGAGGAGGCTTCTCTCAGCAATAGGTATGAGGGAGGGACCCTGAGATTGCTGCCTCAATGGGCATATACACCGAGAAGCCCTGACTCGAAAGGAGGCCGGCTTTCCTTGCAGTGGCTTGAATACAGTCTAGTCTTTTCATCTCACAAGTGAAGGGATGTCTGCACCTCCTGTGGAGTCCCTAGAGAAAGCCCTAGGTCCCCCGACTCCCTTTCCTTTCGACGGAATGCCTCACATGCCTCTGACACCCTCGAGAGGCACGCAGAGCTCACTGCTTCAAAATTTGACGGAGCCTGACTCCTCTTGAACATTGACAGGAATCCCAGTATCCCTGTGGCTACTGGAAAGGGACCCTGGGTCTCCCGACTCACCTCGAGAAGCGTTCCCTTTTGCCCCTGCCAAGCCTCGAAGAGACTCCTGAGGAGGTGTCCCTCGTAACTCGACAGGAGTCCTGACTTCGTTTGAACAAAACACGAGGGTTGAAGGGCCATCCCCGCCGTAAGTCGAGAATGTACCCAGGTCCCCGCCGCAACTCGAGAAAAAACCATGAGACTTCCCCCTCCAAGCGAGATGAGGCCCGATTCCCCTGCACTGCAATGCAGAGCAATTCCGTGAGCAGTGCCCCCCTGAAACATGTCAGGAGCCTCGACTTGCTTGATGGATGTCGAGACAGTCCGCAAAAACACTGTCACAAGTAGAGAGGGACCCTGAGGTCACACCAGCATCGCGAAGGAGCTCCATGGGCCCCAAAAAATCAACTCGAGATGAGGCCCGCTTCCCCTGCATTGACTCCAGAGCCATCCCCCGTTCCCCATCAAACACGACCTGAGGCTTGACTCCCTTTAGGCAACTCCAGAGGTTCCCCGAGAACAACGGGCCAAGTCTAGAGGAGTACCAAGTTCAGTAGAGCAACTCGAGGACTGCTCCGTGTACCCCAAATTGCCTCGAGATGAGAGCTGATTCCCTGGCTTAGACTCAAGACGTAGGCCACCTTTCCACAAGCCCCTCAAGAGGAGGCTTCTCTCAGCAATAGGTATGAGGGAGGGACCCTGAGATTGCTGCCTCAATGGGCATATACACCGAGAAGCCCTGACTCGAAAGGAGGCCGGCTTTCCTTGCAGTGGCTTGAATACAGTCTAGTCTTTCATCTCACAAGCTGAAGGGATGTCTGCACCACCTGTGGAGTCCCTAGAGAAAGCCCTAGGTCCCCGACTCCTTTCGACGGAATGCCTCACATGCCTCTGACACCTCGAGAGGCACGCAGAGCTCACTGCTTCAAAATTTGACGGAGCCTGACTCCTCTTGAACATTGACAGGAATCCCAGTATCCCTGTGGCTACTGGAAAGGGACCCTGGGTCTCCCGACTCACCTCGAAGAGCGTTCCTTTTGCCCTGCCAAGCCTCGAAGAGACTCCTGAGGTGTCCCTCGTAACTCGACAGGAGTCCTGACTTCGTTGAACCAACACGAGGGTTGAAGGGCCATCCCCGCCGTAAGTCGAGAATGTACCCCAGGTCCCCGCCGCAACTCGAGAAAAACCATGAGACTTCCCCCTCCAAGCGAGATGAGGCCCGATTCCCCTGCACTGCATGCAGAGCAATTCCGTGAGCCCCCTGAAACATGTCAGGAGCCTCGACTTGCTTGATGGATGTCGAGACAGTCCGCAAAAAAAAAACACTGTCACAAGTAGAGAGGGACCCTGAGGTCACACCAGCATCGCGAAGGAGCTCCATGGGCCCCAAATCAACTCGAGATGAGGCCCCCCGCCCGCTTCCCCTGCATTGACTCCAGAGCCATCCCCCGTTCCCCATCAAACACGACCTGAGGCTTGACTCCCTTTAGGCAACTCCAGAGGTTCCCCGAGAACAACGGGCCAAGTCTAGGGGAGTACCAAGTTCAGCAGAGCAACTCGAGGACTGCTCCGTGTACCCCAAATTGCCTCGAGATGAGAGCTGATTCCCTGGCTTAGACTCAAGACGTAGGCCACCTTTCCACAAGCCCCTCAAGAGGAGGCTTCTCTCAGCAATAGGTATGAGGGAGGGACCCTGAGA
Organism: Odocoileus hemionus; assembly: GCA_020976825.1. Taxonomy (NCBI): domain Eukaryota; kingdom Metazoa; phylum Chordata; class Mammalia; order Artiodactyla; family Cervidae; genus Odocoileus; species Odocoileus hemionus. The sequence continues at coordinate 22,259 of JAJLRB010000356.1, forward strand.
TTGCTGCCTCAATGGGCATATACACCGAGAAGCCCTGACTCGAAAGGAGGCCGGCTTTCCTTGCAGTGGCTTGAATACAGTCTAGTCTTTCATCTCACAAGCTGAAGGGATGTCTGCACACCTGTGGAGTCCCTAGAGAAAGCCCTAGGTCCCCGACTCCTTTCGACGGAATGCCTCACATGCCTCTGACACCTCGAGAGGCACGCAGAGCTCACTGCTTCAAAATTTGACGGAGCCTGACTCCTCTTGAACATTGACAGGAATCCCAGTATCCCTGTGGCTACTGGAAAGGGACCCCTGGGTCTCCCGACTCACCTCGAGAAGCGTTCCTTTTGCCCTGCCAAGCCTCGAAGAGACTCCTGAGGTGTCCCTCGTAACTCGACAGGAGTCCTGACTTCGTTGTTGAACCAACACGAGGGTTGAAGGGCCATCCCCGCCGTAAAGTCGAGAATGTATCCCCCCAGGTCCCCCGCCGCAACTCGAGAAAAACCATGAGACTTCCCCCTCCAAGCGAGATGATGAGGCCCGATTCCCCTGCACTGCATGCAGAGCAATTCCGTGAGCCCCCTGAAACATGTCAGGAGCCTCGACTTGCTTGATGGATGTCGAGACAGTCCGCAAAAACACTGTCACAAGTAGAGAGGGACCCTGAGGTCACACCAGCATCGCGAAGGAGCTCCATGGGCCCCAAATCAACTCGAGATGAGGCCCGCTTCCCCTGCATTGACTCCAGAGCCATCCCCCGTTCCCCATCAAACACGACCTGAGGCTTGACTCCCTTTAGGCAACTCCAGAGGTTCCCCGAGAAGAACAACGGGCCAAGTCTAGAGAGGAGTACCAAGTTCAGCAGCAGAGCAACTCGAGGACTGCTCCGTGTACCCCAAATTGCCTCGAGATGAGAGCTGATTCCCTGGCTTAGACTCAGACCGTAGGCCACCTTTCCACAAGCCCCTCAAGAGGAGGCTTCTCTCAGCAATAGGTATGATGAGGGAGGGACCCTGAGATTGCTGCCTCAATGGGCATATACACCGAGAAGCCCTGACTCGAAAGGAGGCCGGCTTTCCTTGCAGTGGCTTGAATACAGTCTAGTCTTTCATCTCACAAGCTGAAGGGATGTCTGCACCACCTGTGGAGTCCCTGTAGAGAAAGAGAAAGCCCTAGGTCCCCGACTCCTTTCGACGGAATGCCTCACATGCCTCTGACACCTCGAGAGGCACGCAGAGCTCACTGCTTCAAAATTTGACGGAGCCTGACTCCTCTTGAACATTGACAGGAATCCCAGTATCCCTGTGGCTACTGGAAAGGCTCCCTGGGTCTCCCGACTCACCTCGAGAAGCGTTCCTTTTGCCCTGCCAAGCCTCGAAGAGACTCCTGAGGTGTCCCTCGTAACTCGACAGGAGTCCTGACTTCGTTGAACCAACACGAGGGTTGAAGGGGCATCCCCGCCGTAAGTCGAGAATGTACCCCAGGTCCCCGCCGCAACTCGAGAAAAACCATGAGAACTTCCCCTCCAAGCGAGATGAGGCCCGATTCCCCTGCACTGCATGCAGAGCAATTCCGTGAGCCCCCTGAAAACATGTCAGGAGCCTCGACTTGCTTGATGGATGTCGAGACAGTCCGCAAAAACACTGTCACAAGTAGAGAGGGACCCTGAGGTCACACCAGCATCGCGAAGGAGCTCCATGGGCCCCAAATCAACTCGAGATGAGGCCCGCTTCCCCTGCATTGACTCCAGAGCCATCCCCCGTTTTCCATCAAACACGACCTGAGGCTTGACTCCCTTTAGGCAACTCCAGAGGTTCCCCGAGAACAAACGGGCCAAGTCTAGAGGAGTACCAAGTTCAGCAGAGCAACTCGAGGACTGCTCCGTTTTGTACCCCCAAATTGCCTCGAGATGAGAGCTGATTCCCTGGCTTAGACTCAAGACGTAGGCCACCTTTCCACAAGCCCCTCAAGAGGAGGCTTCTCTCAGCAATAGGTATGAGGGAGGGACCCTGAGATTGCTGCCTCAATGGGCATATACACCGAGAAGCCCTGACTCGAAAGGAGGCCGGGTTTCCTTGCAGTGGCTTGAATACAGTCTAGTCTTTCATCTCACAAGCTGAAGGGATGTCTGCACCATCCTGTGGAGTCCCTAGAGAAAGCCCTAGGTCCCCCCCGACTCCTTTCGACGGAATGCCTCACATGCCTCTGACACCTCGAGAGGCACGCAGAGCTCACTGCTTCAAAATTTGACGGAGCCTGACTCCTCTTGAACATTGACAGGAATCCCCAGTATCCCTGTGGCTACTGGGAAAGGGACCCCTGGGTCTCCGACTCACTCGGAGTTAGGTCTCGAGAAAGCGTTCCTTTTGCCCTGCCAAGCCTCGAAGAGACTCCTGAGGTGTCCCTCGTAACTCGACAGGAGTCCTGACTTCGTTGAACAACACGAGGGTTTGAAGGGCCATCCCCCCGCCGTAAGTCGAGAATGTACCCCAGGTCCCCGCCGCAACTCGAGAAAAAAACCATGAGACTTCCCCCCTCCAAGCGAGGATGAGGCCCGATTCCCCTGCACTGCATGCAGAGCAATTCCGTGAGCCCCCTGAAAACATGTCAGGAGCCTCGACTTGCTTGATGGATGTCGAGACAGTCCGCAAAAACACTGTCACAAGTAGAAGAGGGACCCTGAGGTCACACCCCAGCATCGCGAAGGAGCTCCATGGGCCCCAAATCAACTCGAGATGAGGCCCGCTTCCCCTGCATTGACTCCAGAGCCATCCCCCGTTCCCCATCAAACACGACCTGAGGCTTGGCTCCCTTTAGGCAACTCCAGAGGTTCCCCGAGAACAACGGGCCAAGTCTAGAGGAGTACCAAGTTCAGCAGAGCAACTCGAGGACTGCTCCGTGTACCCCAAATTGCCTCGAGATGAGAGCTGATTCCCTGGCTTAGACTCAAGACGTAGGCCACCTTTCCACAAGCCCCTCAAGAGGAGGCTCTTCTCAAAAACTCAGCAATAGGTATGAGGGAGGGGGGGGGCCGTGGGGGGGGGCGGGGGGGGGGGACCCTGAGATTGCTGCCTCAATGGGCATATACACCGAGAAGCCCTGACTCGAAAGGAGGCCGGCTTTCCTTGCAGTGGCTTGAATACAGTCTAGTCTTTCATCTCACAAGCTGAAGGGATGTCTGCACCACCTGTGGAGTCCCTAGAGAAAGCCCTAGGTCCCCGACTCCTTTCTTCGGAATGCCTCACATGCCTCTGACACCTCGAGAGGCACGCAGAGCTCACTGCTTCAAAATTTGACGGAGCCTGACTCCTCTTGAACATTGACAGGAATCCCAGTATCCCTGTGGCTACTGGAAAGGGACCCTGGGTCTCCCGACCTCACCTCGAGAAGCGTTCCTTTTGCCCTGTCCAAGCCTCGAAGAGACTCCTGAGGTGTCCCTCGTAACTCGACAGGAGTCCTGACTTCGTTGAAACAAACACGAGGGTTGAAGGGCCATCCCCGCCGTAAGTCAGAGAGAATGTACCCCAGGTCCCCGCCGCAACTCGAGAAAAACCATGAGACTTCCCCTCCAAGCGAGATGAGGCCCGATTCCCCTGCACTGCATGCAGAGCAATTCCGTGAGCCCCTGAAACATGTCAGGAGCCTCGACTTGCTTGATGGATGTCGAGACAGTCCGCAAAAAACACTGTCACAAGTAGAGAGAGAGGACCCTGAGGTCACACCAGCATCGCGAAGGAGCTCCATGGGCCCCAAATCAACTCGAGATGAGGCCCGCTTCCCCTGCATTGACTCCAGAGCCATCCCCCGTTCCCCCCATCAAACACGACCTGAGGGCTTGACTCCCTTTAGGCAACTCCAGAGGTTCCCCGAGAACAACGGGTAACCAACGGGCCAAGTCTAGAGGAGTACCAAAGTTCAGCAGAGCAACTCGAGGACTGCTCCGTGTACCCAAATTGCCTCGAGATGAGAGAGCTGATTCCCTGGCTTAGTGACTCAAGACGTAGGATCCACCTTTCCACAAGCCCCTCAAGAGGAGGCTTCTCTCAGCAATAGGTTATGATGGGAGGGACCCTGAGAGATTGCTGGCCCTCAATGGGGCATATACACACCGAGAAGCCCTGACTCGAAAGGAGGCCGGCTTTCCTTGCAGTGGCTTGAATACAGTCTAGTCTTTCATCTTAAAAAAAAACACAAGCTGAAGGGATGTCGTGCACCACCTGTGGAGTCCCTAGAGAAAAGCCCTAGGTCCCCGACCTCCTTTCGACGGAATGCCTTCACATGCCTCTGACACCTCGAGAGGCACGCAGAGCTCACTGCTTCAAAATTTGACGGAGCCTGACTCCCTTGAACATTGACAGGAATCCCAGTATCCCTGTGGCTACTGGAAAGGGACCCTGGGTCTCCCGACTCACCTCGAGAAGCGTTCCCTTTTGCCCTGCCAAGCCTCGAAGAGACTCCTGAGGTGTCCTCGTAGTCCCTCGTAACTCGACAGGAGTCCTGACTTCGTTTGAACCAACACGAGGGTTGAAGGGCATCCCGCCGTAAGATCTCGCAGCAGAATGTACAACCAGGTCCCCGCCGCATCACTCGAGAAAAACCATGAGATCTTCCCCCTCCAAGCGAGATGAGGCCCGATTCCCCTGCACTGCATGCAGAGCAATTCCGTGAGCCCCCTGAAACATGTCCAGGAGCCTCGACTTGCTTGATGGGATGTCGGCGAGGTGACAGTCCGCAATAAAAAACACTGTCACAAGTAGAGAGGGACCCTGAGGGTCACACCAGCATTGCGAAGGAGCTCCATGGGGCCCCAAATCAACTCGAGATGAGGACGCCAGCCCGCTTCCCCCTGCATTGACTCCAGAGCCATCCCCGATCGTTCCCCATCAAACATGACCTGAGGCTTGACTCCCTTTAGGCAACTCCTCAGAGGTTCCCCAAAACCCCGAGAACAACGGGCCAAGTCTAGAGGAGAGTACCAAGTTCAGTCATAGCAACTCAGAGGACTAGAAATAGTGGTGCTCCGTGTACCCCAAATTCGCCATCGAGATGAGAGCTGATTCCCTGGCGTTAGCGCTCAAGACGTAGGCCACCTATTTCCACAAGTCCCCTCAAGAGGAGGCTTCTCTCAGCACAGATCTGGTAATCTGAGGAACGGACCCTGAGATCTGCTGCCTTCAAAATGCTACGAGCATAGTACACCGAGAAGTTGCCCTGACTCGATAAAGGAGTATGCCGGCGGTTTGTCCTTGCGAGTGCTTGAAATACAGTTCTAGTCAGTTCATCTCACGCATGAGATTGAATCTGGATGTCTGGCACTACACCTGTGGAGTCCCTAGAGAAAGCCCTTACAGGTATCCTCCCGGACTCCTTTCGACGGGAATAGCGCTCACATGCCTCTGACACCTCGAGATGGGGGAGCAACGTCAGAGCTTCACTGCTTTAAAAAAAAAATTGTGCAAATTTGACAGATCAGCCTAGCGCATTCCTCTTGAACATTGACAGGAAATCGGCTCATTATCCCTGTTGGCTACAAGGATATAGGGACGGGCTCTGGGTTCTCCCGACTCTAAACTAACCTCGAGAAGCGTCCCTATTTGCCCTGCCAAGTCCTCGCGAGAGACTCCTGAGTGATGTCCCAACTCGCTAACTCTGACAGGAGTCCTGACTTCGTTGAACAAACACGGAGGGTTGAAGGGCCATCCTCCTATTCCCCGAAAGCCTGGTAACAGTCGAAGAATGGTCAACCGCCAGGTCTCCTCGTCCGTCTAAGGACTTCAGAGAAAAAACTTGAGACTTTCTCTCTCCAAAGCGAGATGACACTATAGGCCCGATCCCCCCTGCCAACTCTGCATGCAGAGCATATTCCGTGCGGCCCCCCTCTAGAAACTATTGTCAGGAGCCTCGACCTTGCTTTGTATGGAATGTCGAGGACAGCGTCCGCAAAAACACTGCATCTCACAAGTAAGAGAAGGGACCCTGCCTGAGGTCACACCAGCATCGCGAAGTGCGTCAGCTCCAATGGGACGTCCAAATCAACTCGAGAATGAGGCCCGCTTCCCCCTGCATCATGACTCCAGCGAGCCATCGCCCCGTTCGCCCATTCAAACACGACGCTGATGGCTTGACTCCTCTTTAGGCAACTGCCAGAGTTTCCCCCGAGAACAACGGGCGGCAAGTCCTAGAGGAGTACAAGTTCTATAGCAGAGATCAACTCGAGGACTGCTCCGTGTACTCCCAAATTGACTTCGAATGAGAGCTATGAGTTCCCTTGGCTTAGACTCAAAGACGTAGGCCCACCTTTTCCACACAAGCCCCTCATAGAGGAGGCTGATCTCTTCAGTACTCAATAGGTATGATCTGGGAGGGACCCTGTAGATTGCTGCCGTCAATGGGCATATACACCGAGAAGCCCTGACTCGAAAGGAGAGCGCGATGTGCTTTCCTTGCAGTCTACTGCTCTGAATACAGTCTAGTCTTCATCTATCACAAGCGTGAAGGGATGTCTGCACCACCTGTAGGATCACCTAGAATAGAAAGCCCTAGGTACCCCATACTCCTTTCGAAACTGGAATGCCTCTCACATGCCTCTGACAAACCTCCGAGAGCGCACGCAGAGCTCACTGCTTCAAAATTTGACGTATCCTGGACTCCTCTTGAACATTGACAGAGAATCCAGTATCCCTGTGGCTGCACTGGAAAAGGGACCCTGGACCTCCGCTCCCCGACTTGCACCTCGCAGAAGCCGTTCCTTTTTTGCCCTGCCAAGCCTCGAAGAGACGTCCTGAGTGTCTGTCCCTCGTAACTCGACAGGAGTCCTGAACTTTCGAGTGAACTAATACACGAGGGTTGAAGGGCCATCCCCGCCGTAACAGTCGATGAATGTACCCCAGGTCCCCGTCCGCAACTCGAGAAAAACCATGAGACTTCCCCCTCCAAGCGCGAGATGAGGCTCGAGCCCGATTCTCCCTGCTCTGCAATGCAGAGCAATTCCGTGAGCCCCCCCCTCAGAAACATGTTCAGGAGGCCTCGACTGACTGCATGGATGGATATTTCGAGACAGTCCGCAAAAACACTGTCACAAGTAGAGAGGGACCCTGAGGTCACACCAGCATCGCGAAGGATCTCCAATCTGGGCCCCAAATCAACTCGAGATGAGGTGCCCGCTTTTCCTCTGCATTGATCTCCAGAGACCATCCCCCGTTTCCCATCAACAACACGGATACTGTCTGGCTTGACTGCCACTTTTAGGCAACTCCAGAGAGTTCCCCGAGAACAACGTTGCCAAGTCTAGAGGAGTACCAAGTTTCAGCAGAGCAACTCGAGGACTGCTCCCGTGTACCCCAAATTGCCTTCGAGAATGAGAGCTGATTCCTGTGCTTACAGACTCAAGACGTAGTGTCACCTTTTCACCACAATTTCCCCTCAAGCAGGAGGCTTATCTCTCAGCAATAGGTATGAGGGAGGGACCCTGCGTGATTGCTGCCTCAATGGGCATATACAACCGAGAAGCCCTGACTCGAAAGGAGCCTGGCTTTCCTTGCTAGTGGCTTGAATACAGTCATAGTCATTCATCTCACAAGCTGAAGGGATGTCTGCAACACCTGTGAGAGTTCCCTAGAGAAGCCCCTAGGTCCCCGACTCCTTTCGACGGAATGCCCTCACATGCCCTCTGACACCTTCACCGAGAGGCACGAGCCAGAGCTCTACTGCATCAAATTATTGACGAGGAGCCTGACTCACCTCTTGAACATTGACTAGGAATCCCAGTATCCCTGTTGGCTACTGGAAAGGGACGCCTGGGTTCTCCTCGACGTCACCTCCGCAGCGGAAGCGTATCCTTTTTGCCCTGCCAAGACCTCTAGAAGATGACTCCTGAGTGTGGTCCCTCGTTTTAACTCGACATTGGAGTCCTACTTCGTTGAACCAACACGAGGGAGTGTGAAGAGTGCCACTCCCTCATGCCAGTAAGTCGTCTGAATTGAGTACTCTCCAGGTCCCCGTTTGTCCGCAACACGTGAATAAACCAGGAGACACTTTTCCACCCACCTCAATCGAGATGAGGACAACTAGTCCCGAATCCCCTGCATCCTGCCTGCATAGCAATTGCGTGAGCCCTCCCTGAAACATGTCAGAGCCCTCCGACTTGCTTGATGGATTGATCGGATTGTTGAGACCAGTCCGCTAAAAACACTGTCACAAGTATTTCGTGAAGTGGAGGGACCCTTTAAGAGGTCACACTTTCAGCATTCGACCCGATAAGCGCAGCTCCATGGGCCCCAAATCAACTCGAGATGAGCGCCGCCGCCCCTATTACCGACTTCTTCCCCTGCATTTGACTCCAAGAGCCATCCCCCGTTTCCCCATCCCCAAACACGACCTGAGGCTTGACTCACTCCCTTAGGCAACTCCAGCATGTTCCCGAGAAACAACGGGTCCAAGTTCCATAGCAGGTGAGTAGTACCAAGTTCAGCAAGCAACTCGAGGACTTAGCTTCCGTGTACCTCCCCAACTCTTTGCCTCGATTATGAGAGCCTGATTTTCCCTGGCCTTACTTTCATAGACTCATAGACGCCTTAGGCTCACCTTTTCCACAAGCCCCCCTCACTCAAAGAGGAGGCTTCTCTCCTCAGCAGTTAAGGTATGAGGGAGGGACCCTGAGGTATATTGCATAATCTGGCTCAATAGGGCACTATACACCGAGAAGCCCTGACTCGTAAAGCTCGACGATTCAGGCCTGGCTTTTCCTGTCTGCCTGTGCTGGAGTGAGGTCTTGAATATACAGTCCCTATATGTCTTTCATCTCACCCCCAAGCTGACTCGGATGTCTTGCACCACCTGTGGAAGTAGTCTCGCCCTAGAGAAAGCCTACTAGGCCCCCGACTTACCTTTCGAGACGGAAATTTTTATGTTATGCCCTCACATGCCTCTTACGACACCTCGGCGAGAGGCACGCAGAGAGACTCACTGCTTCAAAATTCAAAATTTGTACGGGAGCCTCTACTGACTCCTCTTGAACATTGACAGGAATCCCAGTATCCCTGTGGCTACTATGCTGAAATAGGGACCCTGACCTGGGTTTCTTCTGCCCGAGTTCTCAGTCCTTCGAAAACGAAAGCGTGCTCCTCTTTTTGCCCTGCCAACAAGCCTCGAATTGATGAGGAAAGCAGATCTCCTGAGTAGTCCGTCACCGCTATGTAGGTAACTCGACAGGATGTCCTGACTTCGTCTTGCTCAACCAACACGAGCTGAAGTGAAGGTGGCCATCCCACTTCCCATCTTGCCGTAAGTCCGAGAATGATTACCCCAGGTCCCCCAGCAACCGCAACTGCAACTCGAGAAAAACCATGAGACTTTCCCCCTCCAAGCGAGACCACATGATTGGATTGCAGGGAGCCCCCCCCCCCCCCCCCCCCCCGCCCCTGCATTCCCCTGCACTGCATGGCCCAGAGCCGTCAATATCCTGTTGATTGGCAGCCCCCCTGAAAACATGGTTCTAGATGGAGCCTCGACTTGCCTTTTGAATGGATGTTCCGAGACAGTCCGCAAAAAACATACTTGTATAGCTATGCAGAGTGTAAACGATACACAAGTAGAGATTGGGACCCTGTAAGAGGACCTCCTTGAAGGTCAACACCATCTCATTCTGCTAATTGATCCGAGGAGCTCCATGCGGCCCCAAATTTCAACTCGAGATGAGGCCCGCCCCGCTTCCCCTGCTATTGCTCTCCTAAGAGCCATCCCCGTCCCCATCAAACACGACCTTGAGGCGGTTGACTCCCTTTAGGCAACTCCAGAGGTTCCCCGAGTCTCACAACGGGCCAGTCTGGGAGAGTACAAGTACCAAGTTCAGCCAGAGCAATCTCGATGACCTGCATCCGTTGTACCTCCAGAATTGCCCTCGAGATGAGAGCCTGATTTCCCTGGCTTAGACTCAAGTACGTAGGCCACCCTTTCCACAAGCCCCTCGAGAGTCAGGATGCTTCTCTCAGCAATAGGTATGAGGGTGGGACACCCTGAGATTGCTGCCCTTCAATGGGCATATTAACACCGAGAAGGCCCTTGCAACTCGAAAGGAAGAGGCCGGCTTTCCTTGCAGTGGCTTGAATACAGTCTACGTCTTTCATCTCACAAACTGAAGGGATGTCTGCACCACCTGTGGGAGTCCCTAGAAGAAAGCCCCTAGGTCCCCGACTCCGTTTCGACTGGAATGCCTCACATGCCTGCTGACACCTCGATAGAGGCACGCAGAGCTCACTGCTTCAAAAAAATTAGACGAGCCTGACTCCTCTTGAAACATTGTACAGGAATCCCTGGTATCCCTGTGGCTACTGGGACAATAGGGGACCCTGGGTCTCTCCGACTCCACCTCGAGAAGCGTCACCCTTTTGCCCTGCCAAGCCTCGAAGAGACTCCTGGAGGTGTCCCTCGTAACTCGACAGGAGTCCTGACTTCGTTTTGAACAAACACGAGGGTTGAAGGGCCATCCCCGCTCGTAAGTCGAGAATGTACCCCAGGTCCCCAAGCCCCGCAACTCGAGAAGAGGGAAAAACCAAGAGACTTCCCCCTCCAAGCGAGATGAGGCCCGATTCCCCAGCACATGCATGCAGAGCAATTCCGTGAGCCCCCCTGAAACAGTTCAGGTAGCCTCGACTTCTTGATGACAATTGTCGAGACAGTTCCGCAAAACTTCTCTGTATCACAAGTATAGAGGTATCCTCTGAGTGTCTCACAATCCACAATTTGCGAAGTGAGCTCCATGGTCCTCCAAAGTCAACTCAGAGATGAGGCCCCTGCTTACCCCTGCAATTTAGACTTTCCAGAGTCAACCCCCGTTCCCTCATACAAATCGACGCACATGATGCTTGACTCCCTTTAGGCATAGTCCAGAAGTTCCCCGAGTAACCACTGGGTCCAGGTCATATCTGAGGAGTATCCAAGTTCATTCAGATGCAGACTTCGAGGAACAGCTGCTCCGTGTACACCCAAATGGCCTCGATAAATGAAGCTGATAATTCCCTAGTCTTAGACTCAATACGGAGGCCCTCTTCTTCCACAACCCGCCTTTTTACAAAGGAAACAGTGTAGGATTCTTCTCAGTCAATATACGATATAGAGGGAGGGAGTCCCCTATGGATGAATGCTGCTCTCTCAATATGGGGCATTATACACCTGAGAAGAAGCCCTTGACTCGAAAATTGAGGCCTTGGTTATTCCTCTGCAGTGGCTTTGAATTATCTCAGTCCAAAGTCTTATCATCTCACTCAAGGTAAAGGGATGCCTTGAGCACCTCATCCTTTGGAAGTCTCCCTACAGATAAAGCCCTTAGTCCCCGACTTTCCTTTCGATCGGACAAGGGCCGTTCACGATTCCACCTTACTATCCTCGAGTAAGCTCCGCAGAGCTTCACTGCTTCAAAATTAGTACGTGATCCTTGACTCCTCTTGAACGCATAGACAGTAACAATTCCACAGTATCCATGGTTGCTACTTGGGAAGGGACCTCAAGTTTCTCCTCGACTCACTCTTCGAGAAGCATCCTCTTTTATGCCGATTCCTCAAGCCTTCGAAAAGATCTCCTGAGGTGTCCCACGTAACCTCAGACTAGGAGGTCCTGACCTTTCTGTTGAATTTCCATTACTCGAGGGTTGAAGGGCCATTTTACTTCTCTTGCCTTATAAGTCCGAGAATTGTACCCCAGGACCCCGTCAGCATACTCGAGGAAAAACCATGAGACTTTCTTCCCGCCAAGCGAGAATGATGGCCCTGATTGCCCCAGCTACTTGCATGCAGAGCAAATTCCGATAGAGATCTCCTCCTCGGGGGGGGGGGGGGGGGGGGGGGGGGGGGGGTGTCTATACATAGTCTAAGGTGGATGCCTCGACTTGGCTTGATTTAAGTCGATACACAGTTCCGCATAAAAACACTGTCTCTACAGTAGAGAAGGGGACCCTGATGGTCACTACCAGCATTCTGGCGACACTGGAGCTCCCATGGGCCCCAAAATTCAACTCGAGTATGAGGCACCGTCTTCTCCCTGCCATTGACTCCAGAGACCATCCCCCGTTCCCCATCAATCAGCACGCCCTGAGGCTTGCCTCCCCTTTTAGGGGCAACTGCCTGAGGTTCCCCCCTCGATAACAAACTGGGCTAAGTTCCTAAACGAGAACCATAGCCAGCAGAGCTCACTCCCGAGGACAGCTTACCGTGTATACCCCACAATTTCCTCGCGATAGAGCATGACATTTCTCCTGGTCATATTAGACTCAAGACTAGTCATGGCACCTTCCACAAGATGAGCCCCTCAAGCAGAGGCTTCTCTCTAGACAGCAATAGGTTATGTCATGAGGGAGACCTGAGATGATGCTGCCTCAAAGTGGTCATATACACCAGGAGAAGGCCACTGACATCGAAAGGAGGCCGGGGTATTTCCTTTGAGCAGTGGCTTGGTAAATACAGTCTAAGTATCTCATCTCAACAAGATATGAAGAGGATGTCTGCTCTCCACCTGTGGATAGATTCCTAATGAGGAAAGTCCTTAAGGGTATCCCGCGAACTCATTCTATCAATGCTCACGAATGCCATTCAACTAATTGCCTCTGTACAACCTGCGAGAGGCAACCACAGAAGCTATACTTCCGCTTGCCTTTTATCAGAAATTTGTACTGTTAGATCCATGACTCCTCTACGAACATTGCCTAGTGAATCCCAGTAGCCCGTGTGGATAACTGATAAACTAAGGTGAACCCTCTGGTCTCCGATCACCAACTCCTACACTCTGAGAGAGCGATTACTCTTGTCATGCCCTGCCAAAGAGCCCTCGAAGAGACACTTGATGTTGCCCCTCGTAACTCTGACAGGAGTCCTGATCACTTAAGTCGTTGAAACCAGTTAACACGTAGGTGTAGATAAGGTAGCCTATCCCCCAAGACGCGTAAGTCGAGCACTGTACCTTTCCAGTTCCATACCTCTCCTCAACTACGAGAAAAAACCATGGGAGACTTTCCCCCACCACCAAGCGGAGATGATGCCACGAATTATCCCTATCAACTTGCATGCATAGCAAGTCCTTGAAGATCACCTCTGAAGACATGTCAGTAGTCCTCCGACTTAGCATTGATGGCTCTGTCGAGACCGAGATTCCGCACAAACTACTGTACACAAGTAAGGTCACACAGGGCACACCCTGAGGTCACACCATCATCGGGATCATTGATCTCTCATGTTGCCCCAAAATCTCAGATCTCGAGAGTGCAGGCTCTCTTCCCCTGTGCATTTTGGTACTTACTTCCAGAGCCAATCCCCCGTATCCCCCTCAAACTCATCGGGACCTTAATCTTTGACAATTTACCCTTTATAGGACAACTCCTCTAGGTTCCTCCGAGAACAACGGTGCAAATTCCTAAGCGCTGTATCACAAATGTCTTCAGCAGAGCCAACTCGAGGACATGACTGCCGTACGTACCTTTCTCAGACTTTGCACTCGTCAAATGATGACACAGCAGATTCCGCCCTGGCTTAGACTTCTAAGACGAGTATGGCCAGGCCTTTATCCACAATCCCCTCAAGAGGAGGTTCTTGGGGTCTCAGCAATGAATACATTATAGGAGGGTAGGGATCCCTGAGAGTTGCTTGGCCTCTTTGGGCAAATACACCGAGATGCCCTCGAACGTCGATAAGTAGGGCCGCGGGTTATCCATTCGTAGTAAGTCTTCTTCACATACTGTCTAGTCATTTCATCTCTATACCAGCTAGTAAAGGGATGTCTCTTCTATCTCCATCCTTTGTGATTAAGATCCCTTAGAGAAAAGTCTCACTATTTCCTACCTGGACTTTATCACTTTTTCAGACAGAAATGCCTCCAACATGCCCATCAGAACACCTTCGAAAGCACGCAGAAGCTCACTGCATTTCCAAAATTGTGACAACGGAGCCTGACTGCACTACCTTGAACAGTAGACTCAGGAATCCCAGTATCCTCTGTAGATACTCCTGAAATGGACCCTGGTATCTGCCTACGCTATTACCCCTTACGAGAGATAGTCGTTCCGCTTTTCCCTGCCAAGTCTCTGCGATATGAAAATAGACTCCTGAGGTGTCAACCTCGATCCACTCGATACAGGAGTCCTGATCTTTCGATGTGACACACAACAACAAGAAGGGTTTGAAGTATCCATCCCCTTGCCATATAGTAGTCCAAAATGATAAACCGCCATGATCCCCATAGCCGCAGCATCAGAGAAAAATAACTCTTGAATATCTTCTTTCCCCCTCCACTGCAGATATGAAGCTTCCGATTATCCCGATGCACTGCAATTCAGAGACTAATTTCGTGTGCCCCCCTGAGATACATCTGACACAGGAGCCTTCGACTTGTTCTTGATGTTTATCCGAGTACAATTACCTGCTAAAAACAACTGTCTACAAGAAGTATGCGAGGAACACTTGAGTGATCACAAAAAGCCAGCATCCGCAAATGATCTCCATGGGCCCCATATACAACATCGAGAGTCATTTCTGGAGCCTCCGGCTTTCCCCTTGGACATCGACTTCTCAGAGCCAATTCCCCCGATTTCAACCCAGCAAGCACCACCTGTGAGGCTATGACTTCCCTTAATAGGGCAACTCCAGCAGATCGTTCTACACGCCGAGAAACATAACGCTCTCAATTCTAGACGAGTACCAAGTTTCATCAGAAAGCCAACTTTGATGGAATGTCTTCCTTGTACCCCATCATTGATCACTCGAGAGAATAGAGCTGACATACCCTAGGCTTAGACTCAAGACGCAGGCAAACCTTTATTCCACAAAGTCGCCAGTCAGGGATGAGGACTGTTCTCGCTCTCAAGCAATAGTTATGGAGGGAGGACCCTGAGATTGCCTGTCTAATCAATGGGGCATATACACCAGAAGCCCTGACTCGAAAGGAGGGCCGGCTTTCCTGCAGTGGCTTGAAGTACAGTCCTAGTCATTTCTCTCACAAGGCAGAAGGGATGTCTGGCACCACTTTGTAGTATCCCTAGAAGGAAAGAGGCCTAGGTCCCGACTCCTTTCAAGAGACGGGATAATTCCTCACAAAAATTGCTCTGACACACGGTTCGTAGAGGCAGCGCAGGAGCTCACTTGCTATACAAAATTTAGGACGGGTATGCCTGACTCCGTCTTGAACATTGGACATGAATCACAGTATCCCTAAGTGCTGGACTGAAAGGGACCCTTTTGTCTCTCCGCGACTCAACCTCTGAGAAGCGTTCCTTTTGCCCTGACCAAGGCCTCGAAGAGACTCGCTGAGGTGCCACGGCGCTCGTAACTCGAAGGAGTCCAGAAAAAAAAAAAAAAAAAAAAAAACGTTCGTTGACCACCACGAGGGTGGAAGGGCCATCCCCGCCGTAAGTCGAGAATGTACCCCAGGTCCCCGCCGCAACTCGAGAAAAACCATGAGACTTCCCCCTCCAAGCGAGATGAGGCCCGATTCCCCTGCACTGCATGCAGAGCAATTCCGTGAGCCCCCTGAAACATGTCAGGAGCCTCGACTTGCTTGATGGATGTCGAGACAGTCCGCAAAAACACTGTCACAAGTAGAGAGGGACCCTGAGGTCACACCAGCATCGCGAAGGAGCTCCATGGGCCCCAAATCAACTCGAGATGAGGCCCGCTTCCCCTGCATTGACTCCTCCAGAGCCATCCCCCGTTCCCCATCAAACACGACCTGAGGCTTGACTCCCTTTAGGCAACTCCAGAGGTTCCCCGAGAACAACGGGCCAAGTCTAGAGGAGTACCAAGTTCAGCAGAGCAACTCGAGGACTGCTCCGTGTACCCCAAATTGCCTCGAGATGAGAGCTGATTCCCTGGCTTAGACTCAAGACGTAGGCCACCTTTCCACAAGCCCCTCAAGAGGAGGCTTCTCTCAGCAATAGGTATGAGGGAGGGACCCTGAGATTGCTGCCTCAATGGGCATATACACCGAGAAGCCCTGACTCGAAAGGAGGCCGGCTTTCCTTGCAGTGGCTTGAATACAGTCTAGTCTTTCATCTCACAAGCTGAAGGGATGTCTGCACCACCTGTGGAGTCCCTAGAGAAAGCCCTAGGTCCCCGACTCCTTTCGACGGAATGCCTCACATGCCTCTGACACCTCGAGAGGCACGCAGAGCTCACTGCTTCAAAATTTGACGGAGCCTGACTCCTCTTGAACATTGACAGGAATCCCAGTATCCCTGTGGCTACTGGAAAGGGACCCTGGGTCTCCCGACTCACCTCGAGAAGCGTTCCTTTTGCCCTGCCAAGCCTCGAAGAGACTCCTGAGGTGTCCCTCGTAACTCGACAGGAGTCCTGACTTCGTTGAACCAACACGAGGGTTGAAGGGCCATCCCCGCCGTAAGTCGAGAGAATGTACCCCAGGTCCCCACCCCAACTCGAGAAAAACCATGAGACTTCCCTCCTTCAAGCGAGATTGGAGGCCCGATTCCAAAACTAGCATCTGCATGCAGAGCAATACCGATGAGTCCCCTGAAACAAGTCAGAGCCTCGACTTGCTTGATGGGTGTCGACGACCAGTTCCGCAAAACACAGTCACAAGTAGACAGTGGACCCTGAGAGTAACACCCTCAAGCAAACAACGCGAAGCGGGAGCCTCCCCATGGGGCCCCAAATCAGATCGGAGATGAAGGCCCGCATTCCCCATGCATTGACTCCAGAGCCATCCCCGCGTATCCGTCCATCAAACACAACCGAATGAAGGGCTGACCTCCCTTAGGCAACTCCAGAAGGTTCCCCGAAAACAAATGGGCGCCAAGTACTAGAGTGAAAGTAACCAAGTACTGCAGAGCAACCTCAGCAGGAGGTACTCCGACTCCCGTGATACCATCCAACATTCGAGCCAACTCGATATGGAGTGCTGATGTTCAACATAGGCTTCAGACATCAAGAGTCGTAAGGCCCACCTATCCATCACCCAGCCCCTCAGAGGAGGCTTTCCTCATACAGCAATTACACTAGTGTATGAGGTGATCGGTGGAACCTTGTCTAGATAGATTGCTTCTTGCCTCAAATGGGCATCATCCACCGGAGAAAGTAAGTCCCAGACTCGACACTGGACGGCCAGGCTTTGCTTTCCTTGCAGTGGCTATGAATAACAACTCTGAGTCCTTATCATCTCACAAGCTGAAGGGATGTCTGCACGCACCTGTGGAGCAGTCCCTAGAGAAAGAACCCTAGGTCCCCGGACACCACGGACTCCTTTCGACGAATGCCTCACATGCCTCTGACACCTTCGAGTGAGGCACGCAGAGCTTCACTGCTCCTCCTAAAATTTGACGGAGCCCTGACTGACTACTCTTGAACATTAACGATCAGGAATCCCAGTAAAGTCCCTAGTGGCCTACTGGAAAAAAGGGACCCCTGGGTCTCCCGACAAGTCACCTCGTGAGAAAAGCGGTTCCTTTTGATCCTGCCAGAGCCTTCGAAGAGACTCCTGGGAGGTGTTCCCTCGTAACTTCGACAGGGAGGTCCTGACTTCGTTGAGAACGCCAACACGGGGTTGTTTTTGGTTGAATTGATAGGGCCCATCCCCGGCCGTGTCAGTCTTTAAACCGTTAAGTGAGAGGAAATCGAGAATGTACCCCAGGTCCCCCCCGCAACTCGAGGGGGGAAAAACCATGAGAGACTTCCCCCTCCAAGCGAGATTGGAGAGGCCTCGATTCCCCTGCCCACTGCATGCAGGCAGCAATTCTCCGTGAGCCCCCTGGACCTGAAACATGTCAGGAGCCTCGACTTCCTTGATGGATGTCGAGACAGTCCGCCATATAAAAAAACGGAGCGTGTCACAAGTATGAGAGGGGACACTGACGGTCACAGTCTAGCCATCGCGAGAAGAGAAGGCAGCCTTTAAGGGCCCCTGAATGCTCAACTCGGAAGATGTAGGGCCCCCCCCCCCCCCACGATTCCAGTCTTGCATTATTGACTCCTGATGCCCAGCCCCCAGTTTAACTCATCTAGCACCACGACCTGAGGCTTTGATCTACAATTTTTAGGGAAACTCCCACTCAAAGAGGGTTACCGGAAGAAACATCGGGGCCCAGTCTAGAGGTTAGTACCAAGTTCGAGCCAGAAGCTACCTAGTGGACCTAGCTCCGGTGATGTTACCCCAAATTTATGTTGGACTCGAGTATGAGGAGCTGTGATTCCTTGGCTTTTAGACTCAAAGACGTAGGATACCTTTTCCACAAAGGCCCTCTCATGTGTGAGGCTTTCTCCGTCAGCATTAGGTCCATGAGCGGGAGAAGGGCAGATGGGACCCTGAGATTGATTGCCTCAATTGACGGGCATACATACCCGAGCACCGTGAAAAGAAGCCCTTGTCTCGAAAGGGAGGGCCTCGACTTTCCTATAGCAAGTGGTCGTGGAATTCAGTCTAGTCTTTCATTCTCGACAAGCTGTGAAGGGATGTCGGCCACCAGCCTGTGGAAGTCCCTTGAGAAAGACCTAGGTCCCAGACCTTTCGCTCTTCGATCGGAAATGGACTTGCTCACATTTGCCTCTTAGACTCCTCGAGAGGGCAACACGCCAGGAGTCTCAATACGCTTCCAAAAATGTGAAGGAGCCCTCTTGGAGCGTCTCTTGAGATGCGAAGTGACTCTAGGAATCCCCGTAGTCCCGCGTGGCTACTGGAAAAAAAGGGACCCTGGGTGTCTACCGACTCACTCGAGGGAATAAGCGTTTCTTTTTTGCTCCTGCGTGCAAAGCCACGAAGAGGTGACTCCTGCTGAATGTTCTTGTCCCTCGTATGGCTCGACAGGTTGTCCGTGTCCTTCGTTGTAAGAAATCCTACACGAGGGTGTTGAAGGGCCATCCCCGCCACGTTAGTCGTGGAAGAATGTACCCCACGTCCCCGCCGCGCGCAACTCACGAGAAATCATAAACATGTGACTTTGCCCCCTTCAAGCCGAGGGATGAGGCCCCGACCAGACCCCCGATTCCACGATTCCCGTGGGCACTGCATCGCACTGAAAGCATTTCCGTGAGGCCCCTTGAAACATGTCAGGAGCCACAGACTTGCTTGTATTGATGATGTGAGGAGGATGACAGTCCGCGCAAAAACCACTGTCAATGGTAGAGAGTATGATTTTAGAGAGGGACCCTCCGAGGTCCTCTCCAGCATCGCCGGAAAGGAGAGACGCACGAAGGAAGAGAGCTCCAAGAAAGGAAGCCATGGGCCCTTTCAACTCGACGATGAAGGCCAACACCCGTTCCCCTGGCATTGAACTCCAGAGCCAAATCCCCGTTCCCCAAATATCAAACACGACCCCTGTGGACTTTTTTGACTACTTTAGGCAACTTCAGAGGTGACCCCGAGAGAGAAACCAATCGGGCCAAAGTCTAGAGGAAGTACCAATAGTTCAGCCAGAAAGCTAACTCGTGGACTGCCTACGTGGTACCACCAAATTGCCTAGCGAGAAGAGAGCGCTATTCCTGGCTTCCTTATTTGAATCAAAGACGGGGCCACCTAGTCCACAAAGCCCCTAAAGAGGAGGCTCTAATCCAGAAATAGTATGAGGGTGGCGACCTGTGATGGCTTGCCTCCATAATGGGCATATACACCGAGAAGCCCTCTGACTCGAATGGAAGGACGCGCCTCTTCCGGTCTTTTCCTTGCAGTGGATTGTATTCTGTCTAGTCTTTCTTCATCTCACAAGCTGGAAAAGGGATGTCTGCACCACCTGTTGGAAGATGGAGTCCTTTGAGAGTGAAGCCCTAGGTCCCCCCCCCCCCCCGACTCCTTTCGACGGGGAATCTGCTCACATTGCCTCTGGGACACCTAGAGAGAGGCGCAACGCAGAGAGTCAATGCCTGATTCAAAAATTTGACGGAGCCTGACTCCTCTTGAACATTGACTAGGAATGACACCAGTATCTCTGTGGCTAGCTACTGGGGAAAAGGGACCCTTGGGGTCTCCCGAAACTCGCACTCACCTCGAGAGATAAGCGTTCCCTTTTGCTCCTATGCCAAAAGCCGCGAGAGAGACCTCCTGACGGGTGTCACCTCGTCCCTAGTAACTCGACAGGAGTTCTGGGACCTTCTTCGTTTTTTGAACCAACACGAGGGGTTGAAGGGCCCATCCCTCCCCGCCGTTAGTTAAGTAAGTCGAGGAAGTAGAGAGAATGTTACCCAAAGGTTCCCCGCCCCCGCCCCGCCAAACTCGAGGAAAAAACAGGGTGAGGTGAGACTTCCCCTCCGAGATGAAGCGAGATGAGATGAAGGCGCCCGATTCCCGCTCTGCACTGGCATCATGCAGAGCAAAGTTTCCGTGAGCCCCCCCCCCTGAAACATAGTCAGGAGCCTCGGACTTGCTTGATGGATGTCGAGACAGTCCGCAAAAACACTGTCACAAGTAGAGAGGGGACCCTGAGGTCACACCAGCATTGCGAAGGAGAAGGAGCTCCATGGGCCCCAAATCAACTCGAGATGAGCCCCGCCGCTTCCTCCCTGCATTGACTCAGAGCCATCCCCAGTTCCCCATTCAAACACGGACCTGAGGCTTTGACTCCCCTTTAGGCAACTTCCAGAGGTTCCTCCCGAGGGGCGAGGAACAACGGGCCAAGTCTAGAGGTAAAAGTACCAAGTTCAGCAGAGCAACTCGAGGACCTGCTCCGTGTACCCCAAATTGCCTCGGATGAGAGCTGATTCCCTGGCTTAGACTCACAAGACGTAGGCCACCTTTCCACAAGCCCCTCAAGAGGAGGCTTTCTCTCAGCAATAGGTATGAGGGAGGGACCCTGAGATTGCTGCCTCAATGGGCATATACACCGAGAAGCCCCTCTGACTCGAAAGGAGGCCGGCTTTCCTTGCAGTGGCTTGAATACAGTCTAGTCTTTCATCTCACAAGGTGAAGGGATGTACTGCACCACCTGTGGAAGTCCCTAGAGAAAGCCCCCTAGGTCCCCGACTCCTTTTCGACGGAATGCCTCAATGCCTCTGACACCCTCGAGAGGCACGCAGAGCTCACGCTGCTTCAAAATTTGACGGAGCCTGACTCCTCTTGAACATTGACAGGAATCCCAGTATCCCTGTGATGCTACTGGAAAAGGGGACCTGGGGGTCTCCCCGACTCACTCTCGAGAACAGCGAGAAGCGTTCCTTTTGCCTCTGCCAAGCTCGGAAAGAGGACTCCTGAGGGTTGTCCCCCTCGTAACTCGACAGGAAAACGTCCTGACTTCGTTTTGAACCAAACGACGAGGGGGTTTTTGAAGGGCCATCCCCGCCGTAAGTCGAGGGAATGTACCCCAGGTGCCCCGCCGCCCGCACTCGAGGAAAAGGGAATCGATTGGAGACTTCCCCCTCCATGAGCGAGATAGAGGCACCCGATTCCCCTGCCACTGCATGCAGAAGCAATTCCGTGAGCCCCACCTCTGAAATCATGTAGGAGCACTCGACTTGCTTGATGGATGTCGAGACAGTCCGCAAAAACACTGTCACAAGTAGTAGAGAGGGACCTGAGGTCACACCAGGGCATCGCGAGAGGAGCTCCATGGGCCCCAAATCAACTCGAGATGAGCCACCGCTTTCCGCTTCCCCCTGCATTGACGCTCACAGAGCTAGTCCCCTCGTTCGCAGGTCATTATCTCGCTCCTTGAGGGCTTGACTCCCTTTAGGCTACTCCAGAAGTGGTTTCCCCTTAGCCCGAGAATAGCGGGCTAAGGTTCTAGAGGGAGCAAAAAAGTGTACCGCATGGTTCAGCAGCAGAATCGCGAGGGGACCTGCGAAGCGCGTGTTACCCACCAAATTGGACGCTCGAGGATTGAGGAGGTCTCTGAATGTCCCTGTTGACGCCTTCTTAGGACCTGCAAGTGGACCAGTAGGCCCACCGTTTCCACAAGCCCATAAAGGAGGTAGGGCTTCTATTCCTCTAGCTCAATTAGGTTGATGTGGGAGGGACCCTGAGATTGCTTGCCTCAAATGGGAATGGCCTATTACACCGAAGAGGAGGAGCCATGAGACTCGAAAGGGAGGCCGCGGGGGCGTCCGGCTTCTTTCGTTGACACGTTGGGCCTTTTGAATGACAGTCTAGTCTTTTCATCACTCATCAAGGGTTGTGAGAGGGAATAATTATGTATGCACTCCTGGTGGAGAGAGTCCCTAGAGGTAAAGCCCCCTAGGTCCCAGAACATCCTTTGGACGGGAATGGCCACATTCACTTATTGCCTGCTGAGCACCCCGGAGAAGAGGCACGCACAGCCTCACCTGGCTTCAAAAATTTTAGACGGAGCCTCTGACTTGCCTCTTGAACATTGGAGCGGGAAAATATCCCTGTGAACTGTTGTTGGACTGCTACCGGAAAAGAGGACCGATGGGTCTCCGATCTCGCTGGCCTAGAGAAGCGTCCCTTTTGCCATGCCCAAGAGCCGTCGTAAGTGACCGTCACGTGGAAGGGTTGGTACGCCTCGTAATGTCGAGTCAGGATACTCCTAGGAACGCTTAGTGACGTTGAACAAACAAGAGGGCATTGAAAGGGCCAAGGGCATCCCCCGACCGTTCCGTATAGGTTAAAGTGCGAGAATGTATCCCCAGGTCGAGTCCTCCAGCGCCGCGGCAACTGGATGAGAAAGACAATGAGACGCGTCACCCGTCCAGAGCCAGGATTGGAGAGGCACGAACCGTCACGATACGATCCGAATTTTCCCCTGCACTGCATTGCCAGAGCAATTCGTCGTGGCAGCCTGAAACTGACTGATGCTTGATTGAGTAACATGTCAGGCGTCCTCGACTTGCTTGATGGTTGTCGAGTCATGTGCCGCAAATACTCTGTCACACAGTTGAAGAGAGAGGAGACCCTTGTAGGGTCACGGGAAGAGGATACGAGCATTGACGAGAGGGTGCTCCTATGGGCCCCATATCAAACCGCGCGATGAGGCCAGCTTCCATGCAATTTGAATCTCAGAGCCATTCGCCAGCCCCTGTTAAGATTCCTCCATCAAACATCGAAATGTGGACTTGCTTGACTCGCCTGTTAGGGCATCTCCTGAGAGGTTCCCGGTGATCAATCGGTGGCCAAGTGTTAGACGAGTAACACGTTCGAGCAGCAGCAACTCGTAGGAGACTCTGCGTCGAAGTGTACGCCCAGATTGCCCTCTAGAATGAGAGCTGAATTCCCGCGCCTGGACTTTCTATTGACGTGCAAGATCGGATAGGCCACCTTTCCACAAGCCCATCAAGGAGGAGGGCTTTCTCCTCAGGCAGAGATTGAGTTTGAGGGGACCAGGGACATGAGATTGCTCTGGCCTCAACTGAGGCATAATTAATCTACACCAGTGAGGCGACGAGAAAGAAGCCGTGACGGCAGATAAGGATGGTGGCTGGGGTTTACTTACTTGCGCAGTTGGCTTGACATACTGTCTAGTCTTTGTCATCTCACAAGGGACTGAACAGGTATGAGTGCCTGAACCCACCTGATTGGAATGGCCGAGAGGGGAAGCCCCTAGGGTCCCCCCCGTACGCGTCCTTTAGACGGAATGCCTCACGTAGCCGTCTTGACAGACCCTCGAGAAGCAGCGCAGAGCTCCACTGCTTCAAATTGGACGGAGCGCGCTGGACGCTCCTCTTGAGACTTTGATCAGGAATCCCGAGGTATCCCTGTGGGCAGCTGTCTTGGAAAACAGGGGACCCCTGGGTCTCGGCCTGAACTCACCTTGAGTAAGGCGTTCGCCTTTTTGGCGCTCCTTGGCCAAGACCTCGGAAGAGACTCCTGAGGTTTTCCCTCGTATACTCGACAGGGGTACTCCTGGACTTTCGTTCTTTAAACATAGAAACACGTAGGGGGTTTTGATGATGGCACCCATCCGCCAGCCGTTAAGTCGAGAAAGTGTACCCCAGCAGTGTCACCGCCCGCCGCAACTCGCAGGGAGGAAGGGAGAAGAGAGAACAACAATTGAGGACTCTTCACGACCTCCACGCGGAGTGATAGATGAGGCACCGAATTCCCCAGGCAGACCTTGGACGGATGCCCAGAGCAATTCCTCTGTAGAGCCCCCCTGGAAGATCATGTCCAAGGAGCCTCGAATCCTTGC
Organism: Odocoileus hemionus; assembly: GCA_020976825.1. NCBI lineage: Eukaryota > Metazoa > Chordata > Mammalia > Artiodactyla > Cervidae > Odocoileus > Odocoileus hemionus. Next base: position 46,299 of record JAJLRB010000356.1, read on the forward strand.
TGTGGACTGAGATGTCAGGAAAGATGAAAGTGCAGCAAAGATAGCTACGCGTGTACACAAGTCGATCAGAGAGGGCGACCGTGGATTGCGTCACTACCAGGCGAATCTGCGGAAGGAGAGCCTCCCATGGGGCCCCCAAATCAACTCGAGATGAGGCCCGCATCTAGCTTTCCCGCCTTCCCCGTGCATTGGACGGACCAGGAGCTTCCCACAGGCCGGTTTCCCCCATGAAACACGACCTCCCTGAGGACCTTTGACTCCTTTATGCACAGTCGTCCAGAGGTTCGTGAGGAGAGAACAAGGTAACAATTCTAGACGGAAAGTTCCATGTTCAGGCCAGTAGCTACTCGAGAGTATCTAGTATGCTCGTTGGTACCCCATATGTGTGCCTCGACGAGGTTTGAGAGCTGTTTCATGGCTCTCTTATTTTCTTAGACACAAGACCGTTATGGCCCACACCCTTTTCCAAAAACGCCCCTGCATAGGAGGAGGGGCTTTTCCTCTCAGTAATAGGTCTGAAGGGATGGACACTGAGATTGCTTCGCCACCACAATTGCGGCATATACCACCGAGAGAAGCCCTGACTCGAAAAAGGAACTGGCCAGGGTTTCCTTGCTGTGTGCTTGATATACAGTCTTGTCTTTCATGTCAGCAAGGTGAGGGAGGGATCTGTCTGCCGCACCCACTGGTGTGCACGTTCCGTTGAGAAAAGAAAGAATACGCCCTAGTAGTTCCCCCGATCTCGCCGCTTGTCGACGGGAAGTGGACACTCATGCCCTCTTGACCACACTCGGGGAGGGCGGACGCAGAGATCACTGCTTGTAGAGATATTTGACGGGAGGCCTCATTGCCTCGCTTGAATCATTGACATGGAAAAAATCCCAGTATCCCTGATGGGGCTATCTGGAAAGGGAACGCGTGGGGGTCCGTCCGACTGCGCTAGCCTCGAGGACAGAAAGCGTCCCTTGTGTGCCCTGCCAAGCCCCGTAGAAAGAGAACTAGCATGAGATGGTGTCCCCCGCATTTAAATCGACTGGTAAGTCCCTGAACTTCGGGTAGAACAAAGAACGACGGTTTGTTTGAGAAGGGGGCCATGCAGCGCGCGCGTGTGTTGGTAAGGTCGAGAATGAAGGAATGGTTACCCCAGGTCCCCGCACGCCGCCTTAACTCGCTGAAACTCCACATGAGGACATACCCACTACTAAGCGCGAGGATCGAGAAGCCCGAGAGATTCCCCGCTGACACTAAATGCAGAAAAGCCAATTCCGTGATCCCTCACTACCTGAAACTTGTTCAGGCCAGCACTGTCGCAGACTATGCTCTTGAATTGGGGACTGTCGGACGACAGACTCCGGCCAAAAAGCAAATCCAGTCAATGCAAAGGTAGGAGGAGGCTTGAGTTAGAGAGGGGACTCATTAGGGGACGGGACCCTCCTAGAGGTACACCAGCATTGCGAAAGAAGGAAAAGCTCCGAAGTGGGGCCCCATTATTCGCAACGCGATGATGGAGGCCCCACCCCCCCCCCCCCCGCTTGTCCACGCTGCATTGACTACAGTGAGCCCCTATACACCCGCCGTCTCCCCATCATGACACGACCTGAGGGGAATTTGGACCTCCTCTTTAGGCAAGACCTCCAGAGGTTCCGCCGGGTGTAAACCAACGGGGCTAAGTCTAGAGGAGCATTTTGGGAGTACCCCCTCAAAGGTTCAAGCAGAGCAACTCGAAAAAGTAGATCGAGGAGCGGTTCCCGTAGTTGTAACCCACAAGATTGCCTGCAGAGGATGAGGAGCTGATTCCTGGGCTTGGAATTAGATCTTAGACTAGATGAGTGTAGGCCTCCTGTTTCCACAAGCACCCTCTTAGAGGAACGGCTGTCTCTCTGCCACTAGGTTCTATGAGAGGAGTGGAGTACCTGCGAGATTGGCTGCCTCAGTTGGGCAACCCGGCATTATACAACCGTGAAAAGTCCTTGACTCGGAAAGGAAGGCAGGCTCTTGTCGTGTGGCAGCAGTGGCCTTTGAAATACAGCTCTGAGGGTCGTTTCATACTACACAAGGTGTAAGGGATGATGTCTGCACCACCTGGTGGGCAGTCCCTGAAGAGATAAGGCCATAGGGTCACTCCCGGACCTAGCTTTCGGACGGAATGAAATTGCCGACTGCACATGCCGTCTGAAGCACCCCGAGAGCGCTACGCAGTGCTCTATGCTGCTTCTAAAATTTGAAGGCGGCCTGATTCCTCTTGGAACGCATTGGACATCGTGAAGATTACTCCAGTGTTACGTGTGGCTACTGGAAAAGGGACGCTGTGTTCTACCAGACGTCACCTCGAGGAAGCGTTCCCGTTTGTGCTCCTGCCAATGCCTCGAAGGGAGACGTCATGACGGTGCGTCACTTTTCGGTAACTCGATCAGGAAAACTTCCTGATCTTCGGTTGAAATCAGAAGCACGAGGGTTGAAGGGCCGCATCCCCCGCCGTATTTTCCGTAAGGTACGAGGAATGTTACCACAGATGGACCCCGCCTGCTAGACTCGAGAGAAGAAAGACAATGGAGGACTTTCCCATCCATAGCAGAGATAACGTATGAGGCCCCCGCGGCCCGATTTCCCCTTGCACTGCGATGGCTGAGGCAATTCCTGTGAGCCCCTGAAAGACATGTCAGGTGCCTCGACCTCTTGGGCGTTGATTGGACTGTTTCGAGGGACGACGTCGCGCGCAAATACACCTGTGTTCACAGTGTAGGAGAGGGGACGCCCTGGAGGGTCAAAACAGTCATTGCGAAGAGAGCTCCATGGGCGCCGCCGATTATGTCAGACTCGCGAGATGGAGGCCCCGCTTCCCCTGCTAGTTGGACTCCGAGAGGCCAGTCCCCAGATTTCCCCGAATTCAAAACACGACCTGAGGCTCTTGAGCTGCCTCTTTTAGAGGGCGAACTCGCCAGAGGTTCCGGGAGGAACATAAGGCCAAGTCTAGAGTGTACATGTTTGACGCAGAGCAACTCGAGGGGGGAGGAAGGATTGCTCACGGTGTGACCCCAAGAATTTGCCTCGGATGAGAGCTGATTCCCTGCTTAGACGCTCAAGGACGTGGAGCCACTCCTGTTCGCCATCAAAGGCCACCTCAAGGAGGGGGTGTCTTGCTTGCAGCTAATAGGTGTTGAGGGAGGGACCTGAGAGTTTGCGAGCCTCGAGATGGGCATATACAGCCGAGAAGCCGTGTAGACTGCGAAGAGGAAGGCGGGAGTGAGGCTAGGGTGTTTCCTTGCGAGTGGCTTTGAATACAGTCTAGTCTTTCATCTCACAAGCTGAAGGGATGTCTGCACCACCTGTGGAGTCCCTAGAGAAAGCCCTAGGTCCCCGACTCCTTTCGACGGAATGCCTCACATGCCTCTGACACCTCGAGAGGCACGCAGAGCTCACTGCTTCAAAATTTGACGGAGCCTGACTCCTCTTGAACATTGACAGGAATCCCAGTATCCCTGTGGCTACTGGAAAGGGACCCTGGGTCTCCCGACTCACCTCGAGAAGCGTTCCTTTTGCCCTGCCAAGCCTCGAAGAGACTCCTGAGGTGTCCCTCGTAACTCGACAGGAGTCCTGACTTCGTTGAACCAACACGAGGGTTGAAGGGCCATCCCCGCCGTAAGTCGAGAATGTACCCCAGGTCCCCGCCGCAACTCGAGAAAAACCATGAGACTTCCCCCTCCAAGCGAGATGAGGCCCGATTCCCCTGCACTGCATGCAGAGCAATTCCGTGAGCCCCCTGAAACATGTCAGGAGCCTCGACTTGCTTGATGGATGTCGAGACAGTCCGCAAAAACACTGTCACAAGTAGAGAGGGACCCTGAGGTCACACCAGCATCGCGAAGGAGCTCCATGGGCCCCAAATCAACTCGAGATGAGGCCCGCTTCCCCTGCATTGACTCCAGAGCCATCCCCCGTTCCCCATCAAACACGACCTGAGGCTTGACTCCCTAGGCAACTCCAGAGGTTCCCCGAGAACAACGGGCCAAGTCTAGAGGAGTACCAAGTTCAGCAGAGCAACTCGAGGACTGCTCCGTGTACCCCAAATTGCCTCGAGATGAGAGCTGATTCCCTGGCTTAGACTCAAGACGTAGGCCACCTTTCCACAAGCCCCTCAAGAGGAGGCTTCTCTCAGCAATAGGTATGAGGGAGGGACCCTGAGATTGCTGCCTCAATGGGCATATACACCGAGAAGCCCTGACTCGAAAGGAGGCCGGCTTTCCTTGCAGTGGCTTGAATACAGTCTAGTCTTTCATCTCACAAGCTGAAGGGATGTCTGCACCACCTGTGGAGTCCCTAGAGAAAGCCCTAGGTCCCCCGACTCCTTTCGACGGAATGCCTCACATGCCTCTGACACCTCGAGAGGCACGCAGAGCTCACTGCTTCAAAATTTGACGGAGCCTGACTCCTCTTGAACATTGACAGGAATCCCAGTATCCCTGTGGCTACTGGAAAGGGACCCTGGGTCTCCCGACTCACCTCGAGAAGCGTTCCTTTTGCCCTGCCAAGCCTCGAAGAGACTCCTGAGGTGTCCCTCGTAACTCGACAGGAGTCCTGACTTCGTTGAACCAACACGAGGGTTGAAGGGCCATCCCCGCCGTAAGTCGAGAATGTACCCCAGGTCCCCGCCGCAACTCGAGAAAAACCATGAGACTTCCCCCTCCAAGCGAGATGAGGCCCGATTCCCCTGCACTGCATGCAGAGCAATTCCGTGAGCCCCCTGAAACATGTCAGGAGCCTCGACTTGCTTGATGGATGTCGAGACAGTCCGCAAAAACACTGTCACAAGTAGAGAGGGACCCTGAGGTCACACCAGCATCGCGAAGGAGCTCCATGGGCCCCAAATCAACTCGAGATGAGGCCCGCTTCCCCTGCATTGACTCCAGAGCCATCCCCCGTTCCCCATCAAACACGACCTGAGGCTTGACTCCCTTTAGGCAACTCCAGAGGTTCCCCGAGAACAACGGGCCAAGTCTAGAGGAGTACCAAGTTCAGCAGAGCAACTCGAGGACTGCTCCGTGTACCCCAAATTGCCTCGAGATGAGAGCTGATTCCCTGGCTTAGACTCAAGACGTAGGCCACCTTTCCACAAGCCCCTCAAGAGGAGGCTTCTCTCAGCAATAGGTATGAGGGAGGGACCCTGAGATTGCTGCCTCAATGGGCATATACACCGAGAAGCCCTGACTCGAAAGGAGGCCGGCTTTCCTTGCAGTGGCTTGAATACAGTCTAGTCTTTCATCTCACAAGCTGAAGGGATGTCTGCACCACCTGTGGAGTCCCTAGAGAAAGCCCTAGGTCCCCGACTCCTTTCGACGGAATGCCTCACATGCCTCTGACACCTCGAGAGGCACGCAGAGCTCACTGCTTCAAAATTTGACGGAGCCTGACTCCTCTTGAACATTGACAGGAATCCCAGTATCCCTGTGGCTACTGGAAAGGGACCCTGGGTCTCCCGACTCACCTCGAGAAGCGTTCCTTTTGCCCTGCCAAGCCTCGAAGAGACTCCTGAGGTGTCCCTCGTAACTCGACAGGAGTCCTGACTTCGTTGAACCAACACGAGGGTTGAAGGGCCATCCCCGCCGTAAGTCGAGAATGTACCCCAGGTCCCCGCCGCAACTCGAGAAAAACCATGAGACTTCCCCCTCCAAGCGAGATGAGGCCCGATTCCCCTGCACTGCATGCAGAGCAATTCCGTGAGCCCCCTGAAACATGTCAGGAGCCTCGACTTGCTTGATGGATGTCGAGACAGTCCGCAAAAACACTGTCACAAGTAGAGAGGGACCCTGAGGTCACACCAGCATCGCGAAGGAGCTCCATGGGCCCCAAATCAACTCGAGATGAGGCCCGCTTCCCCTGCATTGACTCCAGAGCCATCCCCCGTTCCCCATCAAACACGACCTGAGGCTTGACTCCCTTTAGGCAACTCCAGAGGTTCCCCGAGAACAACGGGCCAAGTCTAGAGGAGTACCAAGTTCAGCAGAGCAACTCGAGGACTGCTCCGTGTACCCCAAATTGCCTCGAGATGAGAGCTGATTCCCTGGCTTAGACTCAAGACGTAGGCCACCTTTCCACAAGCCCCTCAAGAGGAGGCTTCTCTCAGCAATAGGTATGAGGGAGGGACCCTGAGATTGCTGCCTCAATGGGCATATACACCGAGAAGCCCTGACTCGAAAGGAGGCCGGCTTTCCTTGCAGTGGCTTGAATACAGTCTAGTCTTTCATCTCACAAGCTGAAGGGATGTCTGCACCACCTGTGGAGTCCCTAGAGAAAGCCCTAGGTCCCCGACTCCTTTCGACGGAATGCCTCACATGCCTCTGACACCTCGAGAGGCACGCAGAGCTCACTGCTTCAAAATTTGACGGAGCCTGACTCCTCTTGAACATTGACAGGAATCCCAGTATCCCTGTGGCTACTGGAAAGGGACCCTGGGTCTCCCGACTCACCTCGAGAAGCGTTCCTTTTGCCCTGCCAAGCCTCGAAGAGACTCCTGAGGTGTCCCTCGTAACTCGACAGGAGTCCTGACTTCGTTGAACCAACACGAGGGTTGAAGGGCCATCCCCGCCGTAAGTCGAGAATGTACCCCAGGTCCCCGCCGCAACTCGAGAAAAACCATGAGACTTCCCCCTCCAAGCGAGATGAGGCCCGATTCCCCTGCACTGCATGCAGAGCAATTCCGTGAGCCCCCTGAAACATGTCAGGAGCCTCGACTTGCTTGATGGATGTCGAGACAGTCCGCAAAAACACTGTCACAAGTAGAGAGGGACCCTGAGGTCACACCAGCATCGCGAAGGAGCTCCATGGGCCCCAAATCAACTCGAGATGAGGCCCGCTTCCCCTGCATTGACTCCAGAGCCATCCCCCGTTCCCCATCAAACACGACCTGAGGCTTGACTCCCTTTAGGCAACTCCAGAGGTTCCCCGAGAACAACGGGCCAAGTCTAGAGGAGTACCAAGTTCAGCAGAGCAACTCGAGGACTGCTCCGTGTACCCCAAATTGCCTCGAGATGAGAGCTGATTCCCTGGCTTAGACTCAAGACGTAGGCCACCTTTCCACAAGCCCCTCAAGAGGAGGCTTCTCTCAGCAATAGGTATGAGGGAGGGACCCTGAGATTGCTGCCTCAATGGGCATATACACCGAGAAGCCCTGACTCGAAAGGAGGCCGGCTTTCCTTGCAGTGGCTTGAATACAGTCTAGTCTTTCATCTCACAAGCTGAAGGGATGTCTGCACCACCTGTGGAGTCCCTAGAGAAA
>JAJLRB010000357.1:0-28059 GCA_020976825.1 Odocoileus hemionus
GATGTCATGCCTGAAGTGGATGTGACATAAAAAATACTGCGGTTTGCTTAGATAGCATGGATGTGATGTCATCTGTAGTGCAAATATTGTCATACCTATGCTGAGGGTGGTGTCATCAACACACAGTGTTGTGATGTCATATATACTGGGTATGATGTCATAAATATAGTGGATATGATGTCACAGATATAGTGGATGTGATATCATACATATATTGGCTGTGATATTCAATAGAGCGGGGTGTGATGACACAGATACAGTGCACGTGAGGTCAGATATAGTGGATATGATGTCATATATGCTGGAATTGAAAAAAGTCATACATAAAGTGGTGTGATGTCGTAAAAAGAGTGATTGTGATGTCATATGTATTACATATGATTTCAGACAAATTGTGGAGGTGATGTCATAGCAAACACTGGGTTTGATAAAATCGATACATTGGGTGTGATGACACAAATACAGTGGGTGTGATATAAGACACAGTGGCTGTGAAGCACGCAATGGTTGTGTGGTCATAACACTCTGTGTGATGCCATATAAAGTAGATATGTCATAAACGTAGTGTGTGTGATATCATAGAAACAGTCATTGTGAGAAGTCACATATATAGTGAATGTGATATCACACAGTAGATGTCATGCCAAATATAGTGCATGTGATGTCTTGAAAACGGTGCTTATGATGTCATAAATACTAAGGATTGTTGTCATAAAGTGTGGATATGATGTCCGGTATACTGCATAGGATGGCATACGTATGCCACCTGTGATGTCTCACATAGTAGTTGTGTTGCTTTCCACAGAGCGTGTGTGATGACTTACACGATGAATGTGATGGCAGATAGAATGTGTTTCAAGTCAGATATAGAGCTAGTGTAGTCATACATACATTGTGTGTGTGATATCATATAGATTGGATATGATGTCATAAAACAGAGTGGGTGCAGTGATATCAGATACAGTGGTAGTGTTGTCATTCATACACCATGTGAGATGTCAGATATACCCAGAGTATGATGTCTAAAACTTAGCAGGTGTCTTGTCATAGTTACAGTGGCTGTGATGTCACAAGTATAGTGTATGTGATGTCATATACAGTGGGTGAGATGTCATGAATACAGTTGATGGGATGTCGTGAATACAGTCTTGTGATGTCATAAAGAGTAGGTGTGATGTCACATAGAATTCATATGATGTCATACATAGAGTGGGTTGGATATCACACATATTGCAAGTGTTATAATCAATACACTAAGTAGTGATGCAGGTACAGTGGAAGCGATGTCAGATATACTGTGTGTGATGACATGAATACAGAGGGTGTGTGAATGACCACAGATACAGTGGTATATTGCTGTCAGATATTAATGGGTGTGAGGGTGAGATTAAAGTAGCTTTGATGTCATGGATAGAGTGTTTTTGATGTCACACAGCGTCGGGGGGTGATGTCGTATGTAGTGCATATTGTGCCATCATACATTATGAAATGTGTGATGTCCTACATTCAGTGTGTGTTTTATCATCGATACAGTGGGTGTGATCACACAGATAATAGATATGGATGGTATGATGTCAGATATAGTTGATTGTATTGTCTTAACACAGTGTGTGTTTGATATTATGTATAGTGGATCTGAATTCACAAACACAGTGGGTGTGATGTTACAGATATGTGGCTGTGATGTCACAGGTTATAGTGGATGAGATGTCATAAATGATGATGTGATGCCATACAGAGGAGGATCTGATGTCATGAATGCCGTGGGTTGTGATGTCATAAATATTGATCACTGATGTCATAAAGTGTGAATGTTGATGTCATGTACAGTGTGTCGATGTCACATGTGTACCTATTGTGTCGAAATTGTGTTGTAGTACAATGTGTGGTACATAATGTGGTTGATTCAATATATGGGGGAAATTGGTGTGATGTTAAGAGAGGATGTTATTAGAATTTGTGTCATAAATGGTAATATGGGTATTCATATATGGGTTTGTACATTAACAGTGGAGTGTAAAATATGTGTGTGATACAGAATGTGGCATTGTGTGTATATCAGTAGTAGTTGTATATATGCTGGGTTGATGTCAGAATATAGTTGGATCAGGTGTGATGCTATATAACGTTGTGTAGTAAGAAGTGAATAAGGTGTGATGTAAAATAGAGTCATAATTGTTAGTCAAAAGTATAAAGAAGTGTGTTGTCATTATAGATGTTGATGTCATATAAGTATGTGAATTTATAATGATGATGTCTGATTAAAGGGATATGGTTAATGGGATATTTAAGAGTATCTATAGATGTCATATTAAGGTGTGTTGTAAAAGATTTGGTGAGGTTAATGTGCAATGTGATTAAAATGTAGTTGTATGTTATACAAGATAGATTTAGATGAGATGGGTGAAAATAGTGTTTACACAATAAGTGATGTGATAGATTAACAGTAGAGTGTCATATATATGGTGTGATGTCTAAAACGTTTGGGATGATTAATAAAGTGGGTGTGATCGTGATTCAAGATATTATATGCGGTGTGATGTCTTAGAGTTGATGTTTACAGAGGTGTGAACATCCAGTGGGGTGATTTAGTTGGTGTTCATCAATGGGGTGGTTTATTATAAGTGGTTAGTGAAATTTACGATAGGTGGATGATTAGATGTTATATGTCATCTGAGTGTTCATGAGATAGAGGTTGTAAAAGTGGCCCTGCTCTAGTAGAGTGTGGGTAATTATATGTCGAGTCGATGGTGGATAAAAAGGGTGTGTTAATGGGTGGATGTGTGACAAGATAGGTTGTGCATCTAACTGATGGATGTAATAAACAGATATGGATTGATACATAATTGGTGATTTCAAACATGTGTAAATAAATATTGTGATGTGGTCATCATATATTTATGAGTCAATAGTGGATAGTAAATATGATAATAAGGATTGTGATGGATATATTAATAGATTATTGAAGTGATTGTAAAGGGATGTGTATGTCAAATTATGTGATAGAATTAGGGAGTGATGTATGAAATTGGTTGATAGATGTGAATAATGGTTGGATTCATAAAATGGGTGTGTCAAAGAAAGTGGATGTAACAAATGTGTGTGTAAAATCGTAGTTGATACAAAAAGTTGATGTTATAAAGTGGAGTCGTATAAATGTAGATTGTCAAATGTGTTGTAAAACGTTTTGTGTACATATAAGTATTGTGATATAAATGGTATGTATATAAAAGACATATTGTCAAGTGATTGTAATGTCGCAAAATGTGTTAGTTCATAACGTGCTATGTGTTTCATAAGATTATATGTGTGACTAGTATTGATGCATAGATATTTGTGTGTCAAATATGTTGTCTTACAAGAGTGTGTGATTACAAATTGTGTTGTCAGATAAGAGTGTGTCAATAATTGAGTATGTGCAATATTGTGTGGGTAATATTAGATGGTTAGATAAACAGATGGGTGGTTTCAATACAGGTGGTGTTTATATAACAGTGTTGGTAGTTAATTGTATGTAAAATTAGAGGTGTGGTCAATACAGTTGTGATGAGATGTAGTAAGCTTGTGATGTCATAAAGATAGGGTGAGTCATAGAATGTGGTGAGATAAATGTTGTTGAAAGTAAAGATGATCATAATCATAGAGTCTAAAGAGGGTTATGAACGATGCAATTATAATGGTAGATGACAGGATGGGGTAGTATAATATAATTAGGAGATTGAAGGTGTGTGATATTATAAATAGGATTATAATTGTGTTAGGTGTATATATAGTGGGTTTATATTAATGGGTGTGATAATTATATAAGTATGTGATAAGATTATGAAAGTGTGATATGTGATTATGATAGTGGTGTAATGAGTTTCACAGTGGGTTTGATTATAAGTGGGTTGTCATATATATGAATGTGTGCATCAATAGTGATGTATATCTGATCAGTGTTTTATTCAATACAGTAGTGAATCAATAATTGGTGATATCAGCAGTGATTTTTCTAAAGTGTGTATTTATTATTAATAGGATCTGAATTCAAAAACAGTGGGGTTTAAGATAATGTGGCTGAGTAAGTAGGGTGAATGTCATAAATGTTGGATGTATGCCATACAGAGGAGATCTGATGTCATGAATGGTGTGGATGTCATAAATGATACTGATGATAAATGTGTAATGTGTGATTGTTATGGTTATGTCAATAATATTGTGAATTTCATCTTGTTGTGTTCATACATACAGAGCGTCACACACATGTGTGTGTCATGTGTGACGACAAGATGTGGTCTAAGAATTATAAGGGGTATGTCATATAGACATGTGTTTCATAAACATTGGTTTAAAATATATGGATATTGTCATAAATATGGGGTGTGTCATCATAAGGGTGTGTTGTCATAATGGTATGATGATTCACATGTGTGATGTCACAACAGTGTGTGGATCATCACATGGATGTGTATATAATACACTGGGTGTGAGAAATAACTGGGATGAGGAAAAATTGGTGAGATGGGATTAATTGGTTGTTGTGTATGTCTAATATAGTGGTGTGATGCTAATGCAAAGGATGTAATGTGATGATAAGTGTATAAAGGGATGTGGTTGTGAGTTATAAGATGTATAATAATGGTGTGTGCAAATTTATATCATGTTCATCAATAGTATGTAGTCATGATACAGTGATGCAATATAGTGTGGGATATAAGGTTAGATGCATTATGATTAAATGTGTGTAGTTGTGATATCACAAGAAATGGTTGGTTAGGAAAGTGGTGTGATACATATAAGTTGGTGAATCAAAAAGTTGATATGAATATAATGGTGGAAAGATAATTTAGAATTTCAAAAATAAGTGTATGATGATTTCAAATGGATGTGGATCAAATAATGGATGATGATAAAAATCGTGGTTTATAGAAATATATGGGTGTGTTATATATTGTGATGATGCAAATCTGGGTGTCTCTCGAAAGTTGGTTGATTATAAATGGATTGTGTATAATCATGGTGGAATGATGTATGATGCGGTTATGTTCGTCATACAGGTGGTTTATCAACAGAGTGGGTGATGTTATTCAAGTGATGTATTGCAATTGTGTTATATGTATCCGATAACTGGATTGATTTATAATATGCATATATCTGGGGTATGTCCAGTATGATGATATTTGGATGGTGTCATAAGTGGATAGTCATCAATAGTGGTTGTGATAAATGTATGGCTTGTGTATACTCAAGATTTGTGTCAAGATAAGTGGAGAATGATAAGTTTAGTGTGTAATAAGAATAAGTGTGATGATTAATATATGTGATGTGATATATGATAATATGTATATAAATAGAGGGATGTCATAACACAAATGTGTGAGTCATATATAGGGTATGATATAAATAGGATTGAGTTCAAAAGTGGGTTGATTGATTCAATTGGTTATATTCAAATGTGGAGGTAAAGATAGTAAATGAGGTTTGATAAATTGATAATGGATGATATAATAGATGTGTCTAAACAGTGGTGTGTAAAAAGTGGTTATAATAACATTGATTGAACAATAGTGTATGACATAAGTATGTGCTGTAAAGTGAAATATGTGTATAAAAATCAGGTGTGATATTGACACAGAAATGTAAGCATTTATGTGTGTAAAACTGTATGATGCCTAATATAGTAATGTATAAAGTTGTATGATCCATAATCAAGGATGAAAGTATTAGTTATGATTTGTATAACGAGAGTGTGTAATACTGTGATTCTGATGGCTATGATGTTAATACAGATTGTTGTAAATCATTGATTGGGATACTCAAGATGGATCGATACGGATGTTCAATAAGAGTTAGTGTTTCAAACTGTGATGATTACGATGGTAGGTGATTCAAGATTTCAGTATGTGTAGTAATAATGTGATATATAGTGATGAATCATAAAGGTGGGATGTCATAATACAGTGTGGGTGTTAATAATTGTATTAAATTAGTGTAGATGATTAATAGTTTGATGGTTGAATGATATTCAAGTTATCATGAATGTGGATAGTAGGTGGTGGATGTCAGATATTGTGTGTATTGAATACAGTTGATGTATAGAGTTGTATCAAAGTGATTTGTCATAATGGGTGGATTCAAATTTTGGTTAATATACAAGTTTTATGTATAAGTCTGAGGTGATTAGGTGTAATTCAGTTATGGTGTGGTGAGATTTGATTTACGGAGTGAGGTTATGCAAGGTGGTGTGATTGCTGATTGTTATATGTTACGTTGATTAGTTATAAGATTATATGTTAGAATAATTGTAGTGAATATGGTATGATGATATATGTGTTCAACAAGTGGGTGATTTAAGTAGTGGATTGATAAAATGTGGTGTTAAATAGTGTTGATTCAGTACAGTGGGTTGATTCAAAATGTTGGATGGTATGATGAGATTGTTATTGATGTGTACAAGTGGTTATAATTGGTCTGATTCAAATGTGGTGTGTATAATTGTTCGTGTTGTACAATGTGATTGTATGTTTATGTGATGACTACAATGTGTTATCTGTGTGATGTCATAAATAGTATGTCATTATAAGGGAATGTATTAGATGTGTGTCAAGCAATGTGTGATGTATTATTCATTGTTGTTAATGGTGATATATAAGAGGTGTATATTAACGTGGTTTATGATTGTTATTCAATAGTGGTGTAGTAACATGTGATTGTTAATCATGGTATCATATATGTGATGTCAAAAATGGGTGTGATGAAATATAGTGTGTCATAGTGATGTTACGCTGATATGATATGATTTTGTTGAATATCATGGGTGATAAATTATGCATGGTATGAGATAATGTGGTAAAAAATGGTGTGATGAATATAAGTTGTGTGATCTCATTATGATGTGTGTAAGATCATTGATGAGTGTGTGTAATAGGGAATAAGGAGTATTTGTGATAAATGATAAGCTTTGTTATTGATTTAACATATATTGTGTATATAAATAGGTTGTGTATGATAAAGGTGTGTGATAAAGGGTTTAATGATACATATTGTGTATAAATGGGTTGATTCATATGTGGTGAGATTTCAAGTTAGATTATAAACATAATTGTGGATGTGATGACAAACGTGGTTGATATTGTGTGATGTTAGAAATTGGTGTATCATAGTGAGTTGATTTTCATGGTAAATGTTAAATATGCCGGTGGATTCATACAGAGGGTTGATTTGTAACAGTGGTGTGATGAAAATGTGGTGATTCACATGGTGGATTTTAGATTGGGTGTTTATATAGAGGTTGTGTCATTCAGTGTGATATATAAGAGGGTGTATGTATAAATGGATGTTCATAGGTAGATGAGTTAAAAGTGCATACGGGGTTTGTAAAAGTGGTGTGTATGTGAGTATATAAATTGCTTTCGTATTGATGATATATTTATGTGTTATATTATATGTCTGAGATTGTGAAATAATTGTGTGGATATCTGTTGGTAGAATATAGTGGTTGATCAGAAGTGGATGTGATAAAATTGGGTGTGATAGAGAGAGAGTGATGAAATTTGTCATATGTGATAATGGTATCATAACTGGTTTGATTCATAATGGTATTGTAAATGATTGTGAATATTATAGATATGTATTAATTGATGTGAGCTTGTAAATGGTTTATAAATGTTCATGGTGAGCAAAGTGGATTTGATAATGATGTGTCTGATATCATCTGTATGCTTAAGTGATTGTTAAGTATTTGTGATTAGAAAATTTAGGTCATTTGTGATTGTAACATGATGTATAAAATGGAGTGTTAACGGTGTGTATCATATCAGGATGTTAGAAATTGGTATGAGTCATCAGAGGTTTGTCACTGTGTACTATGTTGTTCAAAGTGTGTGTGATTACGAAAGTTGGAAAGTTTATAGTGAATGTTACAATATATGCTAATATAGGTGGATTTATTATGTGATATATAAAAGTGTGTAGTTAAATGTATGTCAATAAGATGTACTCATGTTGATAGTTATGGTGTTGTCAATGTTGTGAATATTGTGGTGATAAATGTTTAGTGTTTGAGTGTGATCATAAATGTGATTTGTATATAGTAACAAATGGTGTATAAATTTGTAGTTATAACTATGTTGAGTAGAGTAAGGGTAATAGTGTTGTTGTGAATATGGTGTGGTATAAGTTTGGCATAAATGTGTGTTGTATTATATGTGATCATTTTTGCTTGGTATGTATCAATTATGATGATACTGGGTGGAATCAAATTTGGTCATAATGGAGTGAGTAAGTAGTGTGTGTAATGGTTGATGCAAAGCGGGTGTTGAGTTTTGCATACATGATGTGTTTTATTTGTTGTGTTTTTTCGTGTATGTTCAATAGTTTGATATTTGTGATAGTTGATTGCTAAAATGTGTTTGATAAATTATTGATCATAGGTGGTCAAATGTGGTTGATGTAAGGATAGTGATATTAAATGTGGATGTATCATGGTTTATGACGGTGTGTACAAATTTGATATGTAAAATGTTTGTTTGTAAGTGTGTGATTAAGTATTGATACTCATGTGTGATGTAGATAGGTTGCACATGTGGTATGTGAGTGATTAGATCAGGATTAGGGGGATTGTTGACATGTTAAAGGTGTGATTAATTTTATGTTATAATTGGTATGCATTTGTTGTATTCATAAAGGGTAGTTAAAATTGAGGTGTACAGGGTAATGTGGTGTGATATAAGGTGTCTGGTGAACATTTTGTGACAGTGTCAATATGTATGTAAATAAGTGTGTTCTTATGGGATTATATAGGTTTGATTTACAAGGATTTGAAAATGTGTGAAAATTAGATGGATGTATAATCAGTTATAAAATCGTGTGATATAAAGGTGGAATCATAAAGGTGGTTGTTGTATGATGCAATATGTTGTGGATGATATGATGTGATTCTGATAATGTGTAATAAAGTGTGTGAGCATAATTATATAAGTGATTATTAAGTCTAAACTGTGTTTGATGAAATTGGTCGGTAGCAATAGATGATGAGATTTAAATGGTGTATAATTGGTTAATAAAGAGTTTATGTAGATTATATATTGGTGGTGATTACAATAGGTGTGATGTAAGGTGTGTAATATAGTGTTGATGTTATGTGATAATTTTATATGTTAGTTCCAAGGTGTGATCAAAAGTGGTGTATCAATAATGTGGATGATCTGGTTATGTTAAGTGGAGTTTAAAGGTGGTCAAGGCGTATGTGCTAAGGTAGATTAATATGGGTGTGATGTCACAGAGTGGGTATGTTTAAAGGGGTGTCAATTGTGGTGAACATGAGTGTATGTCTACTGAGTGGTGTGAAAATGGTGTGATACTAGTTTGTGTATAATTGTATTTAAGTGGTACCATATGTATATATATGATGTGTATAATTCTGGAAGTTGTCGATATGGTGATGTTATATGTGATAAATGTTAGTTAATCGAGTAGTAGATGATTTTGCATGAGTGTTATAAATATGTGTAGTATTATGTGTATGATATAATTCAGATACAGTAGGTATGTGTCATAAACTGTGTGATTCAATATACGAGTATGATGTTACAATAGAGGTTGCTGTATAGTACAGTGGCTGTGATGTCAATATAGGTTGTGAAGTCATAACAGTGGGTGAGTGTCATGAAAAGTGATGGATGTCGTAATACAGTTTGTGATGTCAAAAAGTGAGTGTGATGTCACATAGATTCAATGAGTTTCATACATAGTGGGTGGATATACCAATTGCAGTGTTAATCAATACACTAAGTAGTGAGCAGTAGTGGGAGGATGTCAATATATTGTGGATAAAAGGTGATGTCATAGAGTGTTTGATCATACAGAATGTGATGTCAATATATTATAGGATCATATATATTGTTCAGTAATGTATGATCAATAGGTTTTAGATGTAATCTGGTGTGATGACAGAATGATATCTGGATATAATGGGTGAGGTAGAAAGTAGCTTTGATGTCATGAAGAGTGGTTTTGATGTCCCAGCGTGAGTGTGATGTAGAGTGATATGTGCATAGTGTGTAAATAAGTATTGTCTACATAGTGTGTGTTTTCATCGATACAGGGGGTGGATAAGATAATTGGTGTATGTGTAGATATGTTGATTGTATTGTTCAATCTTTGAATCAGTATATTGATTGATAAATCACAGGGTGTTGTATGTTGAGAAATGAGTGATGGATGTCAATATGTGGATGAGATGTATAAATGTTGTGATGCCATAAGAGGGTTGATTCATGAAGAGTGTTGTGATGTCATAAATATTGATCTTGATGTCAAAGTGTGAATTGATGTCATTACAGTGTGTTGATTCACATGTACCATAGGAGATTCTGTGTTGTGTATCGATACAGAGTAGTGAACATGTGGTTTTTGGTGACACAGAGAAGTGGATTATCATTTAGAGGGGATGTCAGGTATAATGTGTGTTCATAAGCAGTATGTGTGATATTTTATATGGTATGATCAAATATGAATGTGATGCATAATAGGGTGTGATGTCAAAAGACTTTGTATGTCATTAGTAATGTTCAACACATAGTGTGTGTGTATGTCCAGACAGTGGTGTGGATAATTAATATGTGTCTGAATCAGATACAGTGGACAGAAAGATGGTGAGTGGTGTAAATTTTGTCATTGTTGTTGATTTTATATCAGTATGTTGATGCAATGAAAGTGTGACTACAATGTGTGTGATAATAGGATGGTTATGTAGAGTGTAGATGTCATAATAAACTGGGTGTATGTAATCAGGTTCTTAGAGTCAAATAGATGTGTATGAATGAACAGTGGTGAATGTCAGTATATTGGATATCATGGTATCATTTGCTGTCATAATCATGTTGGTGTGATCATAAAAGTGATGTGAGCTTTAAGTGATTGTGTTAAAATAGTTGGTATGTCAACTACAAGGTTGGAATGATGAAGAGTGTTGTGAGACACAGATACATTTGCAACCAAATAGAGTGAATAGATAATTTATGCATGTTATATGTATGTTGTTGAATGATGATGGTAATGTTCAAAATAAGATGGT
The DNA here is from genome assembly GCA_020976825.1 of Odocoileus hemionus. Lineage (NCBI taxonomy): Eukaryota > Metazoa > Chordata > Mammalia > Artiodactyla > Cervidae > Odocoileus > Odocoileus hemionus. The sequence goes on from JAJLRB010000357.1 coordinate 11,060, forward strand.
GTGATATCATCATACAGTGGATTGTACATAGATCGTGGATTGATGTCAAATATTGGTGTCTAGAAATGTGGTGTGATATAAAGAGTGTGTGTCATTGTGTGCAAAAGATTTTCATATGCGGGTGTGATGTCATATGAAGTGGTGATTGTCAAAGGTGGGTAATAAATGTGTGCTATGTAGTGTGTAATATATGTTTCTATATGGATGGTTTAATATATAGAGGTGCGCTGTCATACATCCAGTATGTGATGATAACAGTGGTGATGTTATTATGGCATGATTCACATAGATGGTAGATGTCTATAAAAGTGGTGTGATTCTGAGAGGTTGTGTGACAAAATAGATGGGTGTGAGTCATGCCTGAAGTGGATGTATAAAAATTGCGGTGTTAGATGCAGAGTGTATGATATTTGAATGCTATCAGAGGTGGTGTTCAACAACAGTGTGTGATGTCATATATACTGGTGATGTCATAATAGTGGATAATGTCAAGATATAGTGGTGTGATTCATAAATGTGGTGTGATTCAAAGAGCGGGTTGATGTCAATTTAGTGCATGATGTATTATATGATGTCATATATCTGGATGAGTCATAATAAAGTGGTGTGATGTGAAGAGTGTTGTGATGCATATGTATATATGATTTCAGACAATGTGGAGTGTTATACAAAACTGGGTTTAGAGATTGGTGATGATATAAAATGTTGATATAAGCAAGTGGCTGTGAAACGAGTATTGGTGTGTCATAACTCTGGTGATGCTAAGAATGAAGTAAGTATGTTGTGATTCATAAAAATCATTGTGGTGGTCACAATAAGTATGTGGTATCACACATAATGTTGCCAATATAGTGGGGATGTCTAAAATGTTATGTGTCTAAATAAGATGTTGTCATAAATGTGGATATGATGTCCGTATTGTGATCATAATCCTGTGTTCAAGTAGTGTGTGCTTTCCACAGAGGTGTGATGACTACACGATGAATGTGATGCAGATAGAATGTGTTTAAGTCAGATATAGAGCTAGTGTAGTCATAATATTGTGTGATATCATTAGACTGTGTGATGTATAAGTTATGAGTCATTAATGGTGAGTTATAGTTAGTGTAATCGTTATGATAGGTAGGTGTAGTAGATATATGTTATAGAGTGGTGTTACACTTTGAAGTGTATATCATACAAAGTGTGCTAGTGAGTTCGATATGTGGTGCAGATAGAGTTAAAAGTTTGATTCACAGTGTTGTATATGTCATTCAAAAGTGGTATGTTTAAGTTTGATGTAATGTGGGCAAATAGTGAATAGAGATTAGGGGGGATATATTATAGAAAGTGTGATGTACACGTGGATCATGTCAATTGTGCATGATGTGGATGTCTCTTAGGTTGTTTCATCTGGTGACACAAGAATATGGAGTATGGGAATTGTTGTCTAACATTGTTAATCATATATGATTGATTCAAAAATGGGTGTGTGTCAAAGTGATGTCAAGTTATGTGATAGTGATTGCATACAAGGTTGATTCATAGCAGTGGTGTGATATATTGATCCGATGTAAGTGTAAGAGTTTAATGTATACATGGTCATGTGACTATTTGTTGTGATGTATGAGAGGTAGACACATGTGTGTATTTGTGACGCAGATGTTGAGCATTAGGTCATAGATGGTTGTAGAAAGATAGTGATCATATATGATGATTCATATAAGTGTCAATAAGGTGATTCTAATGTATGTCTTAAGTGATGTGTAAACATGTGTGTTCTCAGGTTGTATAATAAATGGTGGAACGACATGATGCATACATACATTGTGGTGTGTGATATCATATAGATTGGATATGATGTCATAAACAGAGTGGGTGCAGTGATATCAGATACAGTGGTAGTGTTGTCATTCATACACCATGTGAGATGTCAGATATACCGAGTATGATGTCTAAAACTTAGCAGGTGTCTTGTCATAGTTACAGTGGCTGTGATGTCACAAGTATAGTGTATGTGATGTCATATACAGTGGGTGAGATGTCATGAATACAGTTGATGGGATGTCGTGAATACAGTCTTGTGATGTCATAAAGAGTAGGTGTGATGTCACATAGAATTCATATGATGTCATACATAGAGTGGGTTGGATATCACACATATTGCAAGTGTTATAATCAATACACTAAGTAGTGATGCAGGTACAGTGGAAGCGATGTCAGATATATACTGTGTGTGATGACATGAATACAGAGGGTGTGATGTCATAGAGTTTTGGGATATCATACAGAGTGGATGTGATGTCATATATAGTTCATAGGATGTCATATATATTGTGGCTGTGATATCGTATATACAATAGGGTTTTTATGATTGATAATCTGGGTGTGATGACACAGATACAGTGAATATGCTGTCAGATATAATGGTGTGTGAGAGTGAGATAAAGTAGCTTTGATGTCATGGATAGAGTGTTTTGATGTCACACAGCGTGGGGGTGATGTCGTATGTAGTGCATATTGTGCCATACATATGAAATGTGTGATGTCCTACATTCAGTGTGTGTTTTATCATCGATACAGTGGGTGTGATCACACAGATATAGATATGGATGGTATGATGTCAGATATAGTTGATTGTATTGTCTTAACACAGTGTGTTTGATATCAAGTATAGTGGATCTGAATTCACAAACACAGTGGGTGTGATGTTACAGATAATGTGGCTGTGATGTCACAGGTATAGTGGATGAGATGTCATAAATGTTGGATGTGATGCCATACAGAGGAGATCTGATGTCATGAATGCAGTGGTTGTGATGTCATAAATATTGATCACTGATGTGTCATGTGTGTGAATGTGATGTCATGTACACATGTGTGTCCACATGATGTCACATGTGTACCAATTGTGACGACTTCCATGCTTGTTGTGATGTCATCGATACAGAGTACGTACGTCGACACACATGTGTGTGTCATCTGTGTGACGACAGAGATATAGTGGCTCTGATGTCAATTATAGAGGGGGAGATGTCAGGTATAGACATTGTGTTGTCATGAAAGCAGTATGTGTGATATCATATATATTGGATATGATGTCATAAATATACTGGGTGTGATGTCATACATATAGGGGTGTGATGTCATAAAGAGCTTATGTTATGTCATTCACACTGAATATGGTGTCATACACATAGTGTGTGTGATATCATCCAGACAGTGGGTGTGGTATAATTAATACACTGGGTCTGATGACACAGATACAGTGGATGCAGTGTCAGAAAGAGTGGGTGAGATGGCAGATATAACGTTTGTGTTGTCATGTGTGTGATCTCATATATAGCGTCTGTGATGTCATGAATGCAATGGATGTAATGTGATGACTACAATGGTGTGAAAACATAAAGAGTGGATGTGACGTTATGTGGAGTGCATAAGATGTCATACATAAACTGGGTGTGATGTCATATATACAGTTCTTCAGAGATCATCAATAGAGTGGTTGTGATGACACAGATACAGTGGATGCAATGTCAGATAGTGGGAGTGATATCATGGGTACAGTGCATTTGCTGTCATAAGTAATGTGGTGTGATCTCATAAAATGTGGATGTGAGGCCTTATATAGTGTATGTGATGTTAAACATATAGTTGGTGTGATGTCATACCTACCAAGGTTGTGATATGATGGAAAGAGTGTGTGTGAGACACAGATACAGTTTCTGCAATGCCACAAATAGAGTGAATATGATGATTTATACAATGGATATGATGTCATCATATATAGTCGATGAGATTTCAAAAATACAGATGGTATGATATCATCAATACAGTGGATTGATGACAGAGATACCGTGGATATGATGATCAAAAATATACTGTGTGTGATGTCTTAGAAAGTGTGTTGTGTGATGTCATAAAGTGAGCGTGTGATGTCTTCTATGGTGCAAAAGATGTTATACATATGCGGGGTGTGTGTCATACAGAGAGTGGGTGTGACACAACAGAGTGGGTGTAATGACACACATTAGTGTCGTGATGTCACATGTGTAGTGTATATGTTTCCCTGCATACTGGATGTGGTTTCATATATAGAGGTTGCGCTGTCATACGTCCAGTATTGTGATGATATAAGCAGTGGATGTGATGTTATATATAGTGCGCATGATATCACCCATAGAGTGGGTATGATGTCATACAAAAGTGGCTGTGATATCCCTGGAGAGGTTGTGGTGACAAAGATAGAGTGGGTGCGATGTCATGCCTGAAGTGGATGTGACATAAAAAATACTGCGGTTTGCTTAGATAGCATGGATGTGATGTCATCTGTAGTGCAATATTGTCATACCTATGCTGAGGGTGGTGTCATCAGTGTGTTGTCAACACACAGTGTTGTGATGTCATATATACTGGATATATATGATGTCATAAATATAGTGGATATGATGTCACAGATATAGTGGATGTGATATCATACATATATTGGCTGTGATATTCAATAGAGCGGTGTGTGATGACACACAGATGAGTGCACGTGAGGTCAGATATAGTGGATATGATGTCATATATGCTGGAATTGAGTCAGTCATACATAAAGTGTGTGATGTCGTAAAGAGTGATTGTGATGTCATATGTATTACATATGATTTCAGACAAATTGTGGAGGTGATGTCATAGCAAACACTGGGTTTGATAAAATCGATACATTGGGTGTGATGACACAAATACAGTGGGTGTGATATAAGACACAGTGGCTGTGAAGCACGCAATGGTTGTGTGGTCATAACACTCTGTGTGATGCCATATAAAGTAGATATGTCATAAACGTAGTGTGTGTGATATCATAGAAACAGTCATTGTGAGAGAAGTCACATATATAGTGAAGTGATGTCATATCACACAGTAGATGTCATGCCAAATATAGTGCATGTGATGTCTTGAAAACGGTGCTTATGATGTCATAAATACTAAGGATTGTTGTCATAAAGTGTGGATATGATGTCCGGTATACTGCATAGGATGGCATACGTATGCCACCTGTGATGTCTCACATAGTAGTTGTGTTGCTTTCCACAGAGCGTGTGTGATGACTTACACGATGAATGTGATGGCAGATAGAATGTGTTTCAAGTCAGATATAGAGCTAGTGTAGTCATACATACATTGTGTGTGATATCATATAGATTGGATATGATGTCATAAACAGAGTGGGTGCAGTGATATCAGATACAGTGGTAGTGTTGTCATTCATACACCATGTGAGATGTCAGATATACCGAGTATGATGTCTAAAACTTAGCAGGTGTCTTGTCATAGTTACAGTGGCTGTGATGTCACAAGTATAGTGTATGTGATTCATATATATGGGTGAGAGTGGGTGAGATGTCATGAATACAGTTGATGGGATGTCGTGAATACAGTCTTGTGATGTCATAAAGAGTAGGTGTGATGTCACATAGAATCATCATATGATGTCATACATAGAGTGGGTTGGATATCACACATATTGCAAGTGTTATAATCAATACACTAAGTAGTGATGCAGGTACAGTGGAAGCGATGTCAGATATACTGTGTGTGATGACATGAATACAGAGGGTGTGATGTCATAGAGTTTTGGGATATCATACAGAGTGGATGTGATGTCATATATAGTTCATAGGATGTCATATATATTGTGGCTGTGATATCGTATATACAATAGGGTTTTTATGATTGATAATCTGGGTGTGATGACACAGATACAGTGAATATGCTGTCAGATATAATGGGTGTGAGGTGAGATAAAGTAGCTTTGATGTCATGGATAGAGTGTTTTGATGTCACACAGCGTGGGGGTGATGTCGTATGTAGTGCATATTGTGTATGAAATATGAAATGTGTGTGATGTCCTACATTCAGTGTGTTTTATTTTATCATCGATGGGTGTGGGTGTGATCACACAGATATAGATATGGATGGTATGATGTCAGATATAGTTGATTGTATTGTCTTAACACAGTGTGTTTGATATCAAGTATAGTGGATCTGAATTCACAAACACAGTGGGTGTGATGTTACAGATAAATGTGGCTGTGATGTCACAGGTATAGTGGATGAGATGTCATAAATGTTGGATGTGATGCCATACAGAGGAGATCTGATGTCATGAATGCAGTGGTTGTGATGTCATAAATATTGATCACTGATGTCATGTAAAGTGTGAATGTGATGTCATGTACAGTGTGTATGATGTCACATGTGTACCAATTGTGACGACTTCCATGCTTGTTGTGATGTCATCGATACAGAGGTACGTCGACACACATGTGTGTGTCATCTGTGTGACGACAGAGATATAGTGGCTCTGATGTCAATTATAGAGGGGGAGATGTCAGGTATAGACATTGTGTTGTCATGAAAGCAGTATATATGATATCATATATATTGGATATGATGTCATAAATATACTGGGTGTGATGTCATACATATAGGGGTGTGATGTCATAAAGAGCTTATGTTATGTCATTCACAGTGAATATGGTGTCATACACAGTGTGTGTGTGATATCATCCAGACAGTGGGTGTGGTATAATTAATACACTGGGTCTGATGACACAGATACAGTGGATGCAGTGTCAGAAAGAGTGGGTGAGATGGCAGATATAACGTTTGTGTTGTCATGTGTGTGATCTCATATATAGCGTCTGTGATGTCATGAATGCAATGATGTAATGTGATGACTACAATGGTGTGAAAACATAAAGAGTGGATGTGACGTTGTGTGGAGTGCATAAGATGTCATACATAAACTGGGTGTGATGTCATATATACAGTTCTTCAGAGATCATCAATAGAGTGGTTGTGATGACACAGATACAGTGGATGCAATGTCAGATAGTGGGAGTAGTGGGAGTGATATCATGGGTACAGTGCATTTGCTGTCATAAGTAATGTGTGTGTGATCTCATAAATGTGTGGATGTGAGGCCTTATATAGTGTATGTGATGTTAAACATATAGTTGGTGTGATGTCATACCTACCAAAGTGTTGTGATATGATGGAAAGAGTGTGTGTGAGACACAGATACAGTTTCTGCAATGCCACAAATAGAGTGAATATGATGATTTATACAATGGATATGATGTCATCATATATAGTCGATGAGATTTCAAAAATACAGATGGTATGATATCATCAATACAGTGGATGTGATGACAGAGATACCGTGGATATGATGTCAAATATACTGGGTGTGATGTCTTAGAAATGTTGGTGTGATGTCATAAAGTGAGCGTGTGATGTCTTCTATGGTGCAAAAGATGTTATACATATGCCGGGTGTGATGTCATACCGAGAGTGGGTGTGATGTTGTCAACAGAGTGGGTGTAATGACACACATTAGTGGTCGTGATGTCACGTGATGTCACATGTGTAGTGTATATGTTTCCCTGCATACTGGATGTGGTTTCATATATAGAGGTTGCGCTGTCATACGTCCAGTATTGTGATGATATAAGCAGTGGATGTGATGTTATATATAGTGCGCATGATATCACCCATAGAGTGGGTATGATGTCATACAAAAGTGGCTGTGATATCCCTGGAGAGGTTGTGGTGACAAAGATAGAGTGGGTGCGATGTCATGCCTGAAGTGGATGTGACAAAAAAAATACTGCGGTTTGCTTAGATAGCATGGATGTGATGTCATCTGTAGTGCAAATATTGTCATACCTATGCTGAGGGTGGTGTCATCAACACACAGTGTTGTGATGTCATATATACTGGGTATGATGTCATAAATATAGTGGATATGATGTCACAGATATAGTGATGTGATATCATACATATATTGGCTGTGATATTCAATAGAGCGGGTGTGATGACACAGATACAGTGCACGTGAGGTCAGATATAGTGGATATGATGTCATATATGCTGGAATTGAAGTCATACAAAAGTGTGTGATGTCGTAAAGAGTGATTGTGATGTCATATGTATTACATATGATTTCAGACAAATTGTGGAGGTGATGTCATAGCAAACACTGGGTTTGATAAAATCGATACATTGGGTGTGATGACACAAATACAGTGGGTGTGATATAAGACACAGTGGCTGTGAAGCACGCAATGGTTGTGTGGTCATAACACTCTGTGTGATGCCATATAAAGTAGATATGTCATAAACGTAGTGTGTGTGATATCATAGAAACAGTCATTGTGAGAAGTCACATATATAGTGAATGTGATATCACACAGTAGATGTCATGCCAAATATAGTGCATGTGATGTCTTGAAAACGGTGCTTATGATGTCATAAATACTAAGGATTGTTGTCATAAAGTGTGGATATGATGTCCGGTATACTGCATAGGATGGCATACGTATGCCACCTGTGATGTCTCACATAGTATTGTGTTGCTTTTTCCACAGAGTGTGTGTGATGACTTACACGATGAATGTGATGGCAGATAGAATGTGTTTCAAGTCAGATATAGAGCTAGTGTAGTCATCATACATACATTGTGTGTGATATCATATAGATTGGATATGATGTCATAAACAGAGTGGGTGCAGTGATATCAGATACAGTGGTAGTGTTGTCATTCATACACCATGTGAGATGTCAGATATACCGAGTATGATGTCTAAAACTTAGCAGGTGTCTTGTCATAGTTACAGTGGCTGTGATGTCACAAGTATAGTGTATGTGATGTCATATACAGTGGGTGAGATGTCATGAATACAGTTGATGGGATGTCGTGAATACAGTCTTGTGATGTCATAAAGAGTAGGTGTGATGTCACATAGAATTCATATGATGTCATACATAGAGTGGGTTGGATATCACACATATTGCAAGTGTTATAATCAATACACTAAGTAGTGATGCAGGTGCAGTGGAAGTGGAAGCGATGTCAGATATACTGTGTGTGTGTGTGATGACATGAATACAGAGGGTGTGATGTCATAGAGTTTTGGGATATCATACAGAGTGGATGTATATATATCATATATAGTTCATAGGATGTATATATATTGTGGCTGTGATATCGTATATACAATAGGGTTTTTATGATTGATAATCTGGGTGTGATGACACAGATACAGTGAATATGCTGTCAGATATAATGGGTGTGAGGTGAGATAAAGTAGCTTTGATGTCATGGATAGAGTGTTTTTTGATGTCACACAGCGTGGGGGTGATGTCGTATGTAGTGCATATTGTGCCATACATATGAAATGTGTGATGTCCTACATTCAGTGTGTGTTTTTATCATCGATACAGTGGGTGTGATCACACAGATATAGATATGGATGGTATGATGTCAGATATAGTTGATTGTATTGTCTTAACACAGTGTGTTTGATATCAAGTATAGTGGATCTGAATTCACAAACACAGTGGGTGTGATGTTACAGATAATGTGGCTGTGATGTCACAGGTATGTCACATGGTATAGTGGATGAGATGTCATAAATGTTGATGTGATGCCATACAGAGGAGATCTGATGTCATGAATGCAGTGGTTGTGATGTCATAAATATTGATCACTGATGTCATAAAGTGTGTGAATGTGATGTCATGTACAGTGTGTATGATGTCACATGTGTACCAATTGTGACGACTTCCATGCTTGTTGTGATGTCATCGATACAGAGGTACGTCGACACACATGTGTGTGTGTCATGTGTGTGAGACAGAGATATAGTGGCTCTGATGTCAATTATAGAGGGGGAGATGTCAGGTATAGACATTGTGTTGTCATGAAAGCAGCATATGTATGTGTGATATCATATATATTGGATATGATGTCATAAATATACTGGGTGTGATGTCATACATATAGGGGTGTGATGTCATAAAGAGCTTATGTTATGTCATTCACAGTGAATATGGTGTCATACACATAGTGTGTGTGATATCATCCAGACAGTGGGTGTGGTATAATTAATACACTGGGTCTGATGACACACTGGGTCTGATGACACAGATACAGTGGATGCAGTGTCAGAAAGTTGTGGGATGAGATGTGATATAACGTGTGTGTTGTCATGTGTGTGATCTCATATATAGCGTCTGTGATGTCATGAATGCAATGGATGTAATGTGATGACTACAATGGTGTGAAAACATAAAGAGTGGATGTGACGTTATGTGGAGTGCATAAGATGTCATACATAAACTGGGTGTGATGTCATATATACAGTTCTTCAGAGATCATCAATAGAGTGGTTGTGATGACACAGATACAGTGGATGCAATGTCAGATAGTGGGAGTGATATCATGGGTACAGTGCATTTGCTGTCATAAGTAATGTGGTGTGATCTCATAAAATGTGGATGTGAGGCCTTATATAGTGTATGTGATGTTAAACATATAGTTGGTGTGATGTCATACCTACCAAGGTTGTGATATGATGGAAAGAGTGTGTGTGAGACACAGATACAGTTTCTGCAATGCCACAAAATAAAGTGAATATGATGATATATGATGATATATACATATGGATATGATGTCATCATATATAGTCGATGAGATTTCAAAAATACAGATGGTATGATATCATCAATACAGTGGATGTGATGACAGAGATACCGTGGATATGATGTCAAATATACTGGGTGTGATGTCTTAGAAATGTTGGTGTGATGTCATAAAGTGAGCGTGTGATGTCTTCTATGGTGCAAAAGATGTTATACATATGCCGGGTGTGATGTCATACCGAGAGTGGGTGTGATGTTGTCAACAGTGGGTGTGGGTGTAATGACACATTATGTAGTGGTGTGATGTCACATGTGTAGTGTATATGTTTCCCTGCATACTGGATGTGGTTTATATATATAGAGGTTGCGCTGTCATACGTCCAGTATTGTGATGATATAAGCAGTGGATGTGATGTTATATATAGTGCGCATGATATCACCCATAGAGTGGGTATGATGTCATACAAAAGTGGCTGTGATATCCCTGGAGAGGTTGTGGTGACAAAAGAAGAGATAGGTGGGATGCGATGTCATGCCTGAAGTGGATGTGACATAAAAAATACTGCGGTTTGCTTAGATAGCATGGATGTGATGTCATCTGTAGTGCAAATATTGTCATACCTATGCTGAGGGTGGTGTCATCAACACACAGTGTTGTGATGTCATATATACTGGGTATGATGTCATAAATATAGTGGATATGATGTCACAGATATAGTGGATGTGATATCATACATATATTGGCTGTGATATTCATAGAGAGGGTGTGTGATGACACAGATACAGTGCACGTGAGGTCAGATATAGTGGATATGATGTCATATATGCTGGAATTGAAGTCATACATAAAGTGGTGTGATGTCGTAAAGAGTGATTGTGATGTCATATGTATTACATATGATTTCAGACAAATTGTGGAGGTGATGTCATAGCAAACACTGGGTTTGATAAAATCGATACATTGGGTGTGATGACACAAATACAGTGGGTGTGATATAACACACACTGTGAAGCTGTGAAGCACGCAATGGTTGTGTGGTCATAACACTCTGTGTGATGCCATATAAAGTAGTAGATATGTCATAAACGTAGTGTGTGTGATATCATAGAAACAGTCATTGTGAGAAGTCACATATATAGTGAATGTGATATCACACAGTAGATGTCATGCCAAATATAGTGCATGTGATGTCTTGAAAACGGTGCTTATGATGTCATAAATACTAAGGATTGTTGTCATAAAGTGTGGATATGATGTCCGGTATACTGCATAGGATGGCATACGTATGCCACCTGTGATGTCTCACATAGTAGTTGTGTTGCTTTCCACAGAGCGTGTGTGATGACTTACACGATGAATGTGATGGCAGATAGAATGTGTTTCAAGTCAGATATAGAGCTAGTGTAGTCATACATACATTGTGTGTGATATCATATAGATTGGATATGATGTCATAAACAGAGTGGGTGCAGTGATATCAGATACAGTGGTAGTGTTGTCATTCATACACCATGTGAGATGTCAGATATACCGAGTATGATGTCTAAAACTTAGCAGGTGTCTTGTCATAGTTACAGTGGCTGTGATGTCACAAGTATAGTGTATGTGATGTCATATACAGTGGGTGAGATGTCATGAATACAGTTGATGGGATGTCGTGAATACAGTCTTGTGATGTCATAAAGAGTAGGTGTGATGTCACATAGAATTCATATGATGTCATACATAGAGTGGGTTTGGATATCACACATATTGCAAGTGTTATAATCAATACACTAAGTAGTGATGCAGGTACAGTGGAAGCGATGTCAGATATACTGTGTGTGATGACATGAATACAGAGGGTGTGATGTCATAGAGTTTTGGGATATCATACAGAGTGGATGTGATGTCATATATAGTTCATAGGATGTCATATATATTGTGGCTGTGATATCGTATATACAATAGGGTTTTTTTTTATGATTGATAATCTGGGTGTGATGACACAGATACAGTGAATATGCTGTCAGATATAATAATATAATGGGTGTAAAGTAGTGAGATAAAGTAGCTTTGATGTCATGGATAGAGTGTTTTGATGTCACACAGCGTGGGGGTGATGTCGTATGTAGTGCATATTGTGCCATACATATGAAATGTGTGATGTCCTACATTCAGTGTGTGTTTTATCATCGATACAGTGTGGTGTGATGATCACACAGATATAGATATGGATGGTATGATGTCAGATATAGTTGATTGTATTGTCTTAACACAGTGTGTTTGATATCAAGTATAGTGGATCTGAATTCACAAACACAGTGGGTGTGATGTTACAGATAATGTGGCTGTGATGTCACAGGTATAGTGGATGAGATGTCATAAATGTTGGATGTGATGCCATACAGAGGAGATCTGATGTCATGAATGCAGTGGTTGTGATGTCATAAATATTGATCACTGATGTCATAAAGTGTGAATGTGATGTCATGTACAGTGTGTATGATGTCACATGTGTACCAATTGTGACGACTTCCATGCTTGTTGTCATGATGTCATCGATACAGAGGTACGTCGACACATGTGTGTGTGTCATCTGTGTGACGACAGAGATATAGTGGCTCTGATGTCAATTATAGAGGGGGAGATGTCAGGTATAGACATTGTGTTGTCATGAAAGCAGTATGTGTGATATCATATATATTGGATATGATGTCATAAATATACTGGGGGTGTGATGTCATACATATAGGGGTGTGATGTCATAAAGAGCTTATGTTATGTCATGTCATTCATGTGAATATGGTGTCATACACATAGTGTGTGTGATATCATCCAGACAGTGGGTGTGGTATAATTAATACACTGGGTCTGATGACACAGATACAGTGGATGCAGTGTCAGAAAGAGTGGGTGAGATGGCAGATATAACGTTTGTGTTGTCATGTGTGTGATCTCATATATAGCGTCTGTGATGTCATGAATGCAATGGATGTAATGTGATGACTACAATGGTGTGAAAACAAAAAAAGTGGTGGATGTGAGTTATGTGTAGTGCATAAGATGTCATACATAAACTGGGTGTGATGTCATATATACAGTTCAGAGAGAGATCATCAATAGAGTGGTTGTGATGACACAGATACAGTGGATGCAATGTCAGATAGTGGGAGTGATATCATGGGTACAGTGCATTTGCTGTCATAAGTAATGTGTGTGATCTCATAAAATGTGGATGTGAGGCCTTATATAGTGTATGTGATGTTAAACATATAGTTGTGTGATGTCATACCTACCAAGGTTGTGATATGATGGAAAGAGTGTGTGTGAGACACAGATACAGTTTCTGCAATGCCACAAATAGAGTGATATATGATGATTTATACAATGGATATGATGTCATCATATATAGTCGATGAGATTTCAAAAATACAGATGGATATGATATCATCAATACAGTGGATGTGATGACAGAGATACCGTGGATATGATGTCAAATATACTGGGTGTGATGTCTTAGAAATGTTGGTGTGATGTCATAAAGTGAGCGTGTGATGTCTTCTATGGTGCAAAAGATGTTATACATATGCCGGGTGTGATGTCATACCGAGAGTGGGTGTGATGTTGTCAACAGAGTGGGTGTAATGACACACATTAGTGGTCGTGATGTCACATGTGTAGTGTATATGTTTCCCTGCATACTGGATGTGGTTTCATATATAGAGGTTGCGCTGTCATACGTCCAGTATTGTGATGATATAAGCAGTGGATGTGATGTTATATATAGTGCGCATGATATCACCCATAGAGTGGGTATGATGTCATACAAAAGTGGCTGTGATATCCCTGGAGAGGTTGTGGTGACAAAGATAGAGTGGGTGCGATGTCATGCCTGAAGTGGATGTGACATAAAAAATACTGCGGTTTGCTTAGATAGCATGGATGTGATGTCATCTGTAGTGCAAATATTGTCATACCTATGCTGAGGGTGGTGTCATCAACACACAGTGTTGTGATGTCATATATACTGGGTATGATGTCATAAATATATATATGATGATGATCATGATGTCACAGATATAGTGGATGTGATATCATACATATATTGGCTGTGATATTCAATAGAGCGGGTGTGATGACACAGATACAGTGCACGTGAGGTCAGATATAGTGGATATGATGTCATATATGCTGGAATTGAAGTCATACATAAAGTGGTGTGATGTCGTAAAGAGTGATTGTGATGTCATATGTATTACATATGATTTCAGACAAATTGTGGAGGTGATGTCATAGCAAACACTGGGTTTGATAAAATCGATACATTGGGTGTGATGACACAAATACAGTGGGTGTGATATAAGACACAGTGGCTGTGAAGCACGCAATGGTTGTGTGGTCATAACACTCTGTGTGATGCCATATAAAGTAGATATGTCATAAACGTAGTGTGTGTGATATCATAGAAACAGTCATTGTGAGAAGTCACATATATAGTGAATGTGATATCACACAGTAGATGTCATGCCAAATATAGTGCATGTGATGTCTTGAAAACGGTGCTTGATGATGTCATAAATACTAAGGATTGTTGTCATAAAGTGTGGATATGATGTCCGGTATACTGCATAGGATGGCATACGTATGCCACCTGTGATGTCTCACATAGTAGTTGTGTTGCTTTCACACAGAGTGTGTGTGATGACTTACACGATGAATGTGATGGCAGATAGAATGTGTTTCAAGTCAGATATAGAGCTAGTGTAGTCATACATACATTGTGTGTGATATCATATAGATTGGATATGATGTCATAAACAGAGTGGGTGCAGTGATATCAGATACAGTGGTAGTGTTGTCATTCATACACCATGTGAGATGTCAGATATACCGAGTATGATGTCTAAAACTTAGCAGGTGTCTTGTCATAGTTACAGTGGCTGTGATGTCACAAGTATAGTGTATGTGATGTCATATACAGTGGGTGAGATGTCATGAATACAGTTGATGGGATGTCGTGAATACAGTCTTGTGATGTCATAAAGAGTAGTAGGTGTGATGTAGAATGTCACATAGATCATCATATGATGTCATACATAGAGTGGGTTGGATATCACACATATTGCAAGTGTTATAATCAATACACTAAGTAGTGATGCAGGTACAGTGGAAGCGATGTCAGATATACTGTGTGTGATGACATGAATACAGAGGGTGTGATGTCATAGAGTTTTGGGATATCATACAGAGTGGATGTGATGTCATATATAGTTCATAGGATGTCATATATATTGTGGCTGTGATATCGTATATACAATAGGGTTTTTATGATTGATAATCTGGGTGTGATGACACAGATACAGTGAATATGCTGTCAGATATAATGGGTGTGAGGTGAGATAAAGTAGCTTTGATGTCATGGATAGAGTGTTTTGATGTCACACAGCGTGGGGGTGATGTCGTATGTAGTGCATATTGTGCCATACATATGAAATGTGTGATGTCCTACATTCAGTGTGTGTGTTTTATCATCGATACAGTGGGTGTGATCACACAGATATAGATATGGATGGTATGATGTCAGATATAGTTGATTGTATTGTCTTAACACAGTGTGTTTGATATCAAGTATAGTGGATCTGAATTCACAAAACACAGTGGGTGTGATGTTACAGATAATGTGGCTGTGATGTCACAGGTATAGTGGATGAGATGTCATAAATGTTGGATGTGATGCCATACAGAGGAGATCTGATGTCATGAATGCAGTGGTTGTGATGTCATAAATATTGATCACTGATGTCATAAAGTGTGAATGTGATGTCATGTACAGTGTGTATGATGTCACATGTGTACCAATTGTGACGACTTCCATGCTTGTTGTGATGTCATCGATACAGAGGTACGTCGACACACATGTGTGTGTCATCTGTGTGACGACAGAGATATAGTGGCTCTGATGTCAATTATAGAGGGGGGAGATGTCAGGTATAGACATTGTGTTGTCATGAAAGCAGTATGTGTGATATCATATATATTGGATATGATGTCATAAATATACTGGGTGTGTGATGTCATACATATAGGGGGGTGTGATGTCATAAAGAGCTTATGTTATGTCATTCACACTGAATATGGTGTCATACACATAGTGTGTGTGATATCATCCAGACAGTGGGTGTGGTATAATTAATACACTGGGTCTGATGACACAGATACAGTGGATGCAGTGTCAGAAAGAGTGGGTGAGATGGCAGATATAACGTTTGTGTTGTCATGTGTGTGATCTCATATATAGCGTCTGTGATGTCATGAATGCAATGGATGTAATGTGATGACTACAATGGTGTGAAAACATAAAGAGTGGATGTGACGTTATGTGTAGTGCATAAGATGTCATACATAAACTGGGTGTGATGTCATATATACAGTTCTTCAGAGATCATCAATAGAGTGGTTGTGATGAC
Source organism: Odocoileus hemionus (assembly GCA_020976825.1). NCBI lineage: Eukaryota > Metazoa > Chordata > Mammalia > Artiodactyla > Cervidae > Odocoileus > Odocoileus hemionus. The sequence goes on from JAJLRB010000357.1 coordinate 27,962, forward strand.
ACAGATACAGTGGATGCAATGTCAGATAGTGGGAGTGATATCATGGGTACAGTGCATTTGCTGTCATAAGTAATGTGGTGTGATCTCATAAAATGTGG
>JAJLRB010000358.1:0-40697 GCA_020976825.1 Odocoileus hemionus
CGAAAAGTGGGTGTGTATAATTGATACACTGTGTTTGAGAAACACAGATACAGTGGATGTAGTTTCAGATACAATGGGTGAGATGGCAGAATATAATTGTTTGTGTTGTCATGTGTGTGATCTCATCTATAGTGTCTGTTAATGCCACAAGTGCAATGGAGGTAATGCGATGATACAATGGCTGTGAGGTCATAAAGAGTGGTGCGACGTTTATGTAGAGTGCGTAAGATATTCATACATAAAATGGGTGTGATGTCATGCGTACAGTTGGTGTGAGATCATCATTAGAGTGTTTTGTGATGACACAATACAGTGGATGCGATGCAATGTCAGATATATTTGGAGTGATGTCATGAGTACAGTGCATGCGATGTCATATATAATGTGGTGTCATGTCTATAAAATGATGGATGTGATGCCTTAAACAGTGTTTATACGATGGTATGCAAACATTGGTGTGATGTCATACATACAAAGGGTGTGACAGATGAAAGAGTGGGTGTGAGACACAGATAGAGTGTTGTGACGTAACAAATCTATTGAATATGTATTGTATACAATGGATGTGATGAGCATCATATACAGCGGATGAGGATCTCATAGATACACTGGTTGGTGATATCATCAAAACAGTGGATGTGATGACAGAGACACTGTGGATATGATGTCAAAATATACTGTGTGTGATGCCTTTAGTCATGGTGGTTTGATGTCATAACGTGAGGATGTGATGTCTTCTACATATGCAAAATGCTAAACATACGCAGAATGTGATGTCATACAAAAGAGTAGGTGCGAAGTTGTCAATACAGTGGTGTGATGACAAAGAGTATTTGCTGTGATGTCGCATGTATAGGGTAATATACTGCCCTGCGTACTGGTTGTGGTTTCATATATAGAGGTTGTGACATCATAAGTGCAGTAGGGTGAAAGACTTAAGGAGTAGATGTGATTTGTTTATAGAGTGCAACTGATGTCACACGTATAGTGGGTGTGATGTCACATCAATGTGCGTGTGATATCAGTGGAGAGGTTGTGATGAACCCGCAAAGATACAGTGGGTGTGCTGTCCCGTATAGTGGGTGAGACGTCATGTCTGACGTGGAATGTGACATCATAAATACTGTGGTTTGCTGTTATAAAGAGGATGAGAATGCCATTATCTACAGTGCAAATGATATCATACATATGCCAAGTGTGGTGTCAGAAACACAGAGGACATTGATGTTATACAGAGTGGTTGTGGTGTCATAAATAAAGTGGATAGGATGTCACAAACGTATACTGGATGTGATATCATATATATTTTTTGTGATATCGTTTGATAGACTGGTCTGATGACACAGATCCAGTGATGTGAGGTCAGATATAGTGCAGACGTGATGTCATAAATAAAGTGGTGTGAAGTCGTAAAGAGGTGATTTGATGTCATAGGTGTTACATATGAATTTCATACATATTAGTGGAGGTGATGTCATACATACACTGGGTTTGATAAAATTGATGCATTTGCAGTGATGATTACAGATACAGTCGGTTGTGATATCAGATATGGTGTCTGTGAAGGACACAACGGTTCTGTTCTCATAACACTGTGTGTGATGCCATATCAAGTAGATAAAGTTCATAAACGTAGAGTGTGTGATGTCATAGATAGAGTCATTGTATAATGTCACTTATATAGTGAATGTGATATCATACACAGTAGATGAAATGTCATATCGTACACAATGCGTTGTGATGTCATGAATACACTGCATGTGATGTCATAAATACTGAGGATTGTTGTCAGAGAGTGTGGATATAATGTCATGTGTAGTGATCTGATGGCATATATATTGCCTCCTGTGATCTCCTACATAGTTGGTGTGATGGCATCAACAAAGTGGGTGTGATGACACTTATACAGTGGTATGTGATGGCAGTTAGAACGGGTTTCTAGACAGACATAGAGCTTGTGTAGTCATGCACACAGTGTGGGTGAGAACGTATATAGTGGTTATGATGTCCTAAACGTAGTATGTGCCATGACATGGTATACAGTGGTATTGTACCCACTCATTATACCAAGTGAGATGTTATTTTTACTGAATATGGTGTCTAAAGCATAGTAGGTGTCTTGTCATAATTACAGTGGCTGTGATGTCACCAGTACAGTGTATGTGATGTCTTATAGAGCGGGTGTGTGGTGTCATGAATCGAGTGGTTGTATTGCCATGAATACAGTCCTTTGATGTCAGAAAGAGTGGGTGTTATGTCACAAATTAATCATAGCATGTCATACGTATAGTGGGTTTGATATCACACATAATGCTGGTGTGGTATAACATCAATATACTTAGTAATGACCCAGGTACAGTGGTATTGCGAGCGTCTGTCAGATATAGTGGGTTGATGACATGACAACAGTGTGTGTGATGTCATACAGTGTGTGTGTGATATCATACAGAGTGGATGTGATGTCCTATGTAGTTCACAGCCATAGATATTGTGGCTGTGATATTACATATACAGTGGGTGTTATATGATCGATAATCTGTGTGTGATGACACAGGAAGAGTGGATGTGCTCTCAGATATAAAGGGTGTGATGTGAGATAAAGAAAATTTGATGTCATGAATAGAGTCACTTGATGTCACCCAGCGTGGGTGTGATGTCGTATATACTGCATAGTGTTCTATACATATAGTATGTGTGGTGACCTGCATACAGCGTGTGGTGTATCATTGATAGAATGGGAGTTATCACACTGATACAGATTATGGAAGTTATGGTGTCAGATAGAGTGTTTTTATTGTCTTAACACGGTGTGTTTCATGTCAAATATAGTGGATATGAATTCAGAACCATAGTGGATGTGATGGTACAGATGGAGTGGCTGTGATGTCACAGGTATAGGGCATGAGATGGTATAAACCGTGGATGTGATGTCATATAGAGGGATTCTGATGTCATGAATGCAGTGTCTGTGATGTCATAAATACTGATCATTGATGTCATAAAGTGTGAATGTGGTGTCATGTAGAATGTGTATGATGTCATAAGTGTGCCGTGTCATAGCTTACATACTTGTGATGTCATCGACACAGAAGTATATCGATACACATGTTTACACGTGTACACATTAGTGTGATGGCACAAATACAGTGGCAGTGAAGTCAAATATATTGGGTGAGATATCAGGTATAGACGATGCATTTTCTTGAAAGCAGTATGTGTGATATCATAAATATTTGATATGATGTCATAAACATACTAGCTGTGATGTCATACATATAGGGCTGTGATGTCATAAAGAGTTTATGTCATATCATTCATCCTGAATATGCTGTCATACACAGAGTGTGTGTGATATCGTCCAGAGAGTGGGTGTGGTATAATTGATACACTGTGTTTGAGAACACAGATACAGTGGATGTAGTTTCAGATACAATGGGTGAGATGGCAGATATAATGTTTGTGTTGTCATGTGTGTGATCTCATCTATAGTGTCTGTAATGCCACAAGTGCAATGGAGGTAATGCGATGACTACAATGGTGTGAGGTCATAAAGAGTGGTGCGACGTTATGTAGAGTGCGTAAGATATCATACATAAAATGGGTGTGATGTCATGCGTACAGTTGGTGTGAGATCATCATTAGAGTGGTTGTGATGACACAGATACAGTGGATGCAATGTCAGATATATTTGGAGTGATGTCATGAGTACAGTGCATGCGATGTCATATATAATGTGGTGTCATGTCATAAAATGTGGATGTGATGCCTTAAACAGTGTTTATGATGGTATGCAAACATTGGTGTGATGTCATACATACAAAGGGTGTGACAAGATGAAAGAGTGGGTGTGAGACACAGATAGAGTGGTTGTGACGTAACAAATCTATTGAATATGTATTGTATACAATGGATGTGATGTGATGTCATCATATACAGCGGATGAGATCTCATAGATACACTGGTTGTGATATCATCAAAACAGTGGATGTGATGACAGAGACACTGTGGATATGATGTCAAATATACTGTGTGTGATGCCTTAGTCATGGTGGTTTGATGTCATAACGTGAGGATGTGATGTCTTCTACAATGCAAAATGCTATACATACGCAGAATGTGATGTCATACAAAGAGTAGGTGCGAAGTTGTCAATACAGTGGGTGTGATGACAAAGAGTATTTGCTGTGATGTCGCATGTATAGGGTATATACTGCCCTGCGTACTGGATGTGGTTTCATATATAGAGGTTGTGACATCATAAGTGCAGTAGGGTGAAGACTTAAGGAGTAGATGTGATGTTATAGAGTGCAACTGATGTCACACGTATAGTGGGTGTGATGTCACATCAATGTGCGTGTGATATCAGTGGAGAGGTTGTGATGGCAAAGATACAGTGGGTGTGCTGTCCCGTATAGTGGGTGAGACGTCATGTCTGACGTGGATGTGACATCATAAATACTGTGGTTTGCTGTTATAAAGAGGATGAGATGCCATCTACAGTGCAAATGATATCATAAACATATGCCAAGTGTGGTGTCAGAAACACAGAGGGACTTGATGTTATACAGAGTGGTTGTGGTGTCATAAATAAAGTGGATAGGATGTCACACGTATACTGGATGTGATATCATAATATATAATTTTTTTGTGATATCGTTGATAGACTGGGTCGTGATGACACAGATCCAGTTGAAGGTGAATGTGAGGGGTCAGATATAGTGGACGTGATGTCATAAATAAAGTGGTGTGAAGTCGTAAAGAGTGGATTGATGTCATAGGTGTTACATATGATTTCATACATATAGTGGAGGTGATGTCATACATACACTGGGTTTGATAAAATTGATGCATTTGCAGTGATGATACAGATACAGTCGGTGTGATATCAGATATGGTGTCTGTGAAGGACACAACGGTTCTGTTCTCATAACACTTGTGTGATGCCATATCAAGTAGATAAGTTCATAAACGTAGAGTGTGTGATGTCATAGATAGGGTCATTGTATGATATGTCACTTATATAGTGAATGTGATATCATACACAGTAGATGAAATGTCATATCGTACACAATGCGTGTGATGTCATGAATACACTGCATGTGATGTCATAAATACTGAGGATTGTTGTCAGAGAGTGTGGATATAATGTCATGTGTAGTGGATCTGATGGCATATATATGCCACCTGTGATCTCCTACATAGTTGGTGTGATGGCATCAACAAAGTGGGTGTGATGACATATACAGTGGTATGTGATGGCAGTTAGAACGGGTTTCTAGACAGACATAGAGCTTGTGTAGTCATACACACAGTGTGGGTGAGAACGTATATAGTGGTTATGATGTCCTAAACGTAGTATGTGCCATGACATGGGATACAGTGGTATTGTACCCACTCATATACCAAGTGAGATGTTATTTTTACTGAATATGGTGTCTAAAGCATAGTAGGTGTCTTGTCATAATTACAGTGGCTGTGATGTCACCAGTACAGTGTATGTGATGTCTTATAGAGCGGGGTGTGGTGTCATGAATCGAGTGGGTGTATTGCCATGAATACAGTCCTTTGATGTCAGAAAGAGTGGGTGTTATGTCACAAATTAATCATAGCATGTCATACGTATAGTGGGTTTGATATCACACATAATGCTGGTGTGGTATAATCAATATACTTAGTAATGACCCAGGTACAGTGGATGCGATGTCAGATTATAGTGGGTTGATGACATGACAACAGTGTGTGTGATGTCATACAGTGGTGTGATATCATACAGAGTGGATGTGATGTCCTATGTAGTTCACAGCCATAGATATTGTGGCTGTGATATTACATATACAGTGGGTGTTATATGATCGATAATCTGTGTGTGATGACACAGGAAGAGTGGATGTGCTCTCAGATATAAAGGGTGTGATGTGAGATAAAGAAAATTTGATGTCATGAATAGAGTCACTTGATGTCACCCAGCGTGGGTGTGATGTCGTATATACTGCATAGTGTTCTATACATATAGTATGTGTGGTGACCTGCATACAGTGTGTGGTGTATCATTGATAGAATGGGAGTTATCACACTGATACAGATTATGGAAGTTATGGTGTCAGATAGAGTGGTTTTTATTGTCTTAACACGGTGTGTTTCATGTCAAATATAGTGGATATGAATTCAGAACCATAGTGGATGTGATGTGTACAGATGGAGTGGCTGTGATGTCACAGGTATAGGGCATGAGATGGTATAAACCGTGGATGTGATGTCATATAGAGGGATTCTGATGTCATGAATGCAGTGTCTGTGATGTCATAAATACTGATCATTGATGTCATAAAGTGTGAATGTGGTGTCATGTAGAATGTGTATGATGTCATAAGTGTGCCGTGTCATAGCTTACATACTTGTGATGTCATCGACACAGAGGTATATCGATACACATGTTTACACGTGTACACATTAGTGTGATGGCACAAATACAGTGGCAGTGAAGTCAATATATTGGGTGAGATATCAGTATAGACGATGCATTTTCTTGAAAGCAGTATGTGTGATATCATAAATATTTGATATGATGTCATAAAAACATACTAGCTGTGATGTCATACATATAGGGCTGTGATGTCATAAAGAGTTTATGTCATATCATTCATCCTGAATATGCTGTCATACACAGAGTGTGTGTGATATCGTCCAGAGAGTGGGTGTGGTATAATTGATACACTGTGTTTGAGAACACAGATACAGTGGATGTAGTTTTCAGATACAATGGTGAGATGGCAGATATAATGTTTGTGTTGTCATGTGTGTGATCTCATCTATAGTGTCTGTAATGCCACAAGTGCAATGGAGGTAATGCGATGACTACAATGGTGTGAGGTCATAAAGAGTGGGTGCGACGTTATGTAGTAGTGCGTAAGATAATCATACATAAAATGGGTGTGATGTCATGCGTACAGTTGGTGTGAGATCATCATTAGAGTGGTTGTGATGACACAGATACAGTGGATGCAATGTCAGATATATTTGGAGTGATGTCATGAGTACAGTGCATGCGATGTCATATATAATGTGGTGTCATGTCATAAAATGTGGATGTGATGCCTTAAACAGTGTTTATGATGGTATGCAAACATTGGTGTGATGTCATACATACAAAGGGTGTGACAAGATGAAAGAGTGGGTGTGAGACACAGATAGAGTGGTTGTGACGTAACAAATCTATTGAATATGTATTGTATACAATGGATGTGATGTCATCATATACAGCGGATGAGATCTCATAGATACACTGGTTGTGATATCATCAAAACAGTGGATGTGATGACAGAGACACTGTGGATATGATGTCAAATATACTGTGTGTGATGCCTTAGTCAATGTGGTTTGATGTCATAACGTGAGGATGTGATGTCTTCTACAATGCAAAATGCTATACATACGCAGAATGTGATGTCATACAAAGAGTAGGTGCGAAGTTGTCAATACAGTGGGTGTGATGACAAAGAGTATTTGCTGTGATGTCGCATGTATAGGGTATATACTGCCCTGCGTACTGGATGTGGTTTCATATATAGAGGTTGTGACATCATAAGTGCAGTAGGGTGAAGACTTAAGGAGTAGATGTGATGTTATAGAGTGCAACTGATGTCACACGTATAGTGGGTGTGATGTCACATCAATGTGCGTGTGATATCAGTGGAGAGGTTGTGATGGCAAAGATACAGTGGGTGTGCTGTCCCGTATAGTGGGTGAGACGTCATGTCTGACGTGGATGTGACATCATAAATACTGTGGTTTGCTGTTATAAAGAGGATGAGATGCCATCTACAGTGCAAATGATATCATACATATGCCAAGTGTGGTGTCAGAAACACAGAGGGACTTGATGTTATACAGAGTGGTTGTGGTGTCATAAATAAAGTGGATAGGATGTCACACGTATACTGGATGTGATATCATATATATTTTGAGTTTGTGATATCGTTGATAGACTGGGTCTGATGACACAGATCCAGTTGATGTGAGGTCAGATATAGTGGACGTGATGTCATAAATAAAGTGGTGTGAAGTCGTAAAGAGTGGATTTGATGTCATAGGTGTTACATATGATTTCATACATATAGTGGAGGTGATGTCATACATACACTGGGTTTGATAAAATTGATGCATTTGCAGTGATGATACAGATACAGTCGTGTGATATCAGATATGGTGTCTGTGAAGGACACAACGGTTCTGTTCTCATAACACTGTGTGTGATGCCATATCAAGTAGATAAGTTCATAAACGTAGAGTGTGTGATGTCATAGATAGAGTCATTGTATGATGTCACTTATATAGTGAATGTGATATCATACACAGTAGATGAAATGTCATATCGTACACAATGCGTGTGATGTCATGAATACACTGCATGTGATGTCATAAATACTGAGGATTGTTGTCAGAGAGTGTGGATATAATGTCATGTGTAGTGGATCTGATGGCATATATATGCCACCTGTGATCTCCTACATAGTTGGTGTGATGGCATCAACAAAGTGGGTGTGATGACATATACAGTGGATGTGATGGCAGTTAGAACGGGTTTCAGAGACAGACATAGAGCTTGTGTAGTCATGCACACAGTGTGGGTGAGAACGTATATAGTGGTTATGATGTCCTAAACGTAGTATGTGCCATGACATGGGTACAGTGGTATTGTACCCACTCATATACCAAGTGAGATGTTATTTTTACTGAATATGGTGTCTAAAGCATAGTAGGTGTCTTGTCATAATTACAGTGGCTGTGATGTCACCAGTACAGTGTATGTGATGTCTTATAGAGCGGGTGTGGTGTCATGAATCGAGTGGGTGTATTGCCATGAATACAGTCCTTTGATGTCAGAAAGAGTGGGTGTTATGTCACAAATTAATCATAGCATGTCATACGTATAGTGGGTTTGATATCACACATAATGCTGGTGTGGTATAATCAATATACTTAGTAATGACCCAGGTACAGTGGATGCGATGTCAGATATACTGGGTTGATGACATGACAACAGTGTGTGTGATGTCATACAGTGGTGTGATATCATACAGAGTGGATGTGATGTCCTATGTAGTTCACAGCCATAGATATTGTGGCTGTGATATTACATATACAGTGGGTGTTATATGATCGATAATCTGTGTGTGATGACACAGGAAGAGTGGATGTGCTCTCAGATATAAAGGGTGTGATGTGAGATAAAAAAATTTGATGTCATGAATAGAGTCACTTGATGTCACCAGCGTGGTGTGTGATGTCGTATATACTGCATAGTGTTCTATACATATAGTATGTGTGGTGACCTGCATACAGTGTGTGGTATATCATTGATAGAATGGGTGTTATCACACTGATACAGATTATGGAAGTTATGGTGTCAGATAGAGTGTTTTTATTGTCTTAACACGGTGTGTTTCATGTCAAATATAGTGGATATGAATTCAGAACCATAGTGGATGTGATGGTACAGATGGAGTGGCTGTGATGTCACAGGTATAGGGATGAGATGGTATAAACCGTGGATGTGATGTCATATAGAGGGATTCTGATGTCATGAATGCAGTGTCTGTGATGTCATAAATACTGATCATTGATGTCATAAAGTGTGAATGTGGTGTCATGTAGAATGTGTATGATGTCATAAGTGTGCCGTGTCATAGCTTACATACTTGTGATGTCATCGACACAGAAGTACATCGATACACATGTTTACACGTGTACACATTAGTGTGATGGCACAAATACAGTGGCAGTGAAGTCAAATATATTGGTGTGTGAGATATCAGGTATAGACGATGCATTTTCTTGAAAGCAGTATGTGTGATATCATAAATATTTGATATGATGTCATAAATATACTAGCTGTGATGTCATACATATAGGGCTGTGATGTCATAAAGAGTTTATGTCATATCATTCATCCTGAATATGCTGTCATACACAGAGTGTGTGTGATATCGTCCAGAGAGTGGGTGTGGTATAATTGATACACTGTGTTTGAGAACACAGATACAGTGGATGTAGTTTCAGATACAATGGGTGAGATGGCAGATATAATGTTTGTGTTGTCATGTGTGTGATCTCATCTATAGTGTCTGTGATGCCACAAGTGCAATGGAGGTAATGCGATGACTACAATGGTGTGAGGTCATAAAGAGTGGTGTGCGACGTTATGTATAGTGCGTAAGATATCATACATAAAATGGGTGTGATGTCATGCGTACAGTTGGTGTGAGATCATCATTAGAGTGGTTGTGATGACACAGATACAGTGGATGCAATGTCAGATATATTTGGAGTGATGTCATGAGTACAGTGCATGCGATGTCATAAATAATGTGGTGTCATGTCATAAAATGTGGATGTGATGCCTTAAACAGTGTTTATGATGGTATGCAAACATTGGTGTGATGTCATACATACAAAGGTGTGATAAGATGAAAGAGTGGGTGTGAGACACAGATAGAGTGGTTGTGACGTAACAAAACTATTGAATATGTATTGTATACAATGGATGTGATGTCATCATATATAGCGGATGAGATCTCATAGATACACTTGTTGTGATATCATCAAAACAGTGGATGTGATGACAGAGACACTGTGGATATGATGTCAAATATATACTGTGTGTGATGCCTTAGAATGGTGGTTTGATGTCATAACGTGAGGATGTGATGTCTTCTACAATGCAAAATGCTATACATACGCAGAATGTGATGTCATACAAAGAGTAGGTGTGAAGTTGTCAATACAGTGGGTGTGATGACAAAGAGTATTTGCTGTGATGTCGCATGTATAGGGTATATACTGCCCTGCGTACTGGATGTGGTTTCATATATAGAGGTTGTGACATCATAAGTGCAGTAGGGTGAAGACTTAAGGAGTAGATGTGATGTTATAGAGTGCAACTGATGTCACACGTATAGTGGGTGTGATGTCACATCAATGTGGTGTGATATCAGTGGAGAGGTTGTGATGGCAAAGATACAGTGGGTGTGCTGTCCCATATAGTGGGTGAGACGTCATGTCTGACGTGGATGTGACATCATCAAAAATACTGTGGTTTGCTGTTATAAAGAGGATGAGATGCCATCTACAGTGCAAATGATATCATACATATGCCGAAGTGTGGTGTCAGAAACACAGAGGGACTTGATGTGTTATACAGAGTGGTTGTGGTGTCATAAATAAAGTGGATAGGATGTCACACGTATACTGGATGTGATATCATATATATATTTTTTGTGATATCATTGATAGACTGGGTCTGACTGATGACACAGATCCAGTTGATGTGATGTCAAATATAGTGGACGTGATGTCATAAATAAAGTGGTGTGAAGTCGTAAAGAGTGGATTTGATGTCATAGGTGTTACATATGATTTCATACATATAGTGGAGGTGATGTCATACATACACTGGGTTTGATAAAATTGATGCATTTGCAGTGATGATACAGATACAGTCGTTGTGATATCAGATATGGTGTCTGTGAAGGACACAACGGTTCTGTTCTCATAACACTGTGTGTGATGCCATATCAAGTAGATAAGTTCATAAAGGTAGAGTGTGTGATGTCATAGATAGAGTCATTGTATGATGTCACTTATATAGTGAATGTGATATCATACACAGTAGATGAAATGTCATATCGTACACAATGCGTGTGATGTCATGAATACACTGCATGTGATGTCATAAATACTGAGGATTGTTGTCATAGAGTGTGGTATATGATGTCATGTGTAGTGCATCTGATGGCATACATATGCCACCTGTGATCTCCTACATAGTTGGTGTGATGGCATCGACAAAGTGGGTGTGATGACATATACAGTGGTATGTGATGGCAGTTAGAACGGGTTTCTAAGACAGACATAGAGCTTGTGTAGTCATACACACAGTGTGGGGTGAGAACGTATATAGTGGATATGATGTCCTAAACGTAGTATGTGCCATGACATGGGATACAGTGTTATTGTTCCCATTCATATACCAATGATGTGATGTGATTTTTACTGAGTATGGTGTCTAAAGCATAGTAGGTGTCTTGTCATAATTACAGTGGCTGTGATGTCACCAGTACAGTGTATGTGATGTCTTATAAGAGCGGGTGTGGTGTCATGAATCGAGTGGGTGTATTGCCATGAATACAGTCCTTTGATGTCAGAAAGAGTGGGTGTTATGTCACAAATTAATCATAGCATGTCATACGTATAGTGGGTTTGATATCACACATAATGCTGGTGTGGTATAATCAATATATACTCAGTAATGACCCAGGTACAGTGGATGCGATGTCAGATATACTGGGTTGATGACATGACAACAACAGTGTGTGTGATGTCATACAGTGGTGTGATATCATACAGAGTGGATGTGATGTCCTATGTAGTTCACAAGATGCCATAGATATTGTGGCTGTGATATTACATATACATGGGTGTTATATGATCGATAATCTGTGTGTGATGACACAGGAAGAGTGGATGTGCTCTCAGATATAAAGGGTGTGATGTGAGATAAAGAAAATTTGATGTCATGAATAGAGTCACTTGATGTCACCCAGCGTGGGTGTGATGTTATATACTGCATAGTGTTCTATACATATAGTATGTGTGGTGACCTGCATACAGTGTGTGGTATATCATTGATAGAATGGGAGTTATCACACTGATACAGATTATGGAAGTTATGGTGTCAGATAGAGTGTTTTTATTGTCTTAACACGGTGTGTTTTCATGTCAAATATAGTGGATATGAATTCAGAACCATATAGTGGATGTGATGGTACAGATGGAGTGGCTGTGATGTCACAGGTATAGGGCATGAGATGGTATAAACCGTGGATGTGATGTCATATAGAGGGATTCTGATGTCATGAATGCAGTGTCTGTGATGTCATAAATACTGATCATTGATGTCATAAAGTGTGAATGTGAATGTGGTCATGTAGAATGTAGTATGATGTGTATGATGTCATAAGTGTGCCGTGTCATAGCTTACATACTTGTGATGTCATCGACACAGAAGTATATCGATACACATGTTTACACGTGTACACATTAGTGTGATGGCACAAATACAGTGGCAGTGAAGTCAAATATATTGGGTGAGATATCAGGTATAGACGATGCATTTTCTTGAAAGCAGTATGTGTGATATCATAAATATTTGATATGATGTCATAAACATACTAGCTGTGATGTCATACATATAGGGCTGTGATGTCATAAAGAGTTTATGTCATATCATTCATCCTGAATATGCTGTCATACACAGAGTGTGTGTGATATCGTCCAGAGAGTGGGTGTGGTATAATTGATACACTGTGTGTTTGAGAACACAGATACAGTGGATGTAGTTTCAGATACAATGGGTGAGATGGCAGATATAATGTTTGTGTTGTCATGTGTGTGATCTCATCTATAGTGTCTGTAATGCCACAAGTGCAATGGAGGTAATGCGATGACTACAATGGTGTGAGGTCATAAAGAGTGGGTGCGACGTTATGTAGAGTGCGTAAGATATCATACATAAAATGGGTGTGATGTCATGCGTACAGTTGGTGTGAGATCATCATTAGAGTGTGGTGTGATGACACAGATACAGTGGATGCAATGTCAGATATATTTGGAGTGATGTCATGAGTACAGTGCATGCGATGTCATATATAATGTGGTGTCATGTCATAAAAATGTGGATGTGATGCCTTAAACAGTGTTTATGATGGTATGCAAACATTGGTGTGATGTCATACATACAAAGGGTGTGACAAGATGAAAGAGTGGGTGTGAGACACACAGATAGAGTGGTTGTGACGTAACAAATCTATTGAATATGTATTGTATACAATGGATGTGATGTCATCATATACAGCGGATGAGATCTCATAGATACACTGGTTGTGATATCATCAAAACAGTGGATGTGATGACAGAGACACTGTGGATATGATGTCAAATATACTGTGTGTGATGCCTTAGTCATGGTGGTTTGATGTCATAACGTGAGGATGTGATGTCTTCTACAATGCAAAATGCTATACATACGCAGAATGTGATGTCATACAAAGAGTAGGTGCGAAGTTGTCAATACAGTGGGTGTGATGACAAAGAGTATTTGCTGTGATGTCGCATGTATAGGGTATATACTGCCCTGCGTACTGGATGTGGTTTCATATATAGAGGTTGTGACATCATAAGTGCAGTAGGGTGAAGACTTAAGGAGTAGATGTGATGTTATAGAGTGCAACTGATGTCACACGTATAGTGGGTGTGATGTCACATCAATGTGCGTGTGATATCAGTGGAGAGGTTGTGATGGCAAAGATACAGTGGGTGTGCTGTCCCCGTATAGTGGGTGAGACGTCATGTCTGACGTGGATGTGACATCATAAATACTGTGGTTTGCTGTTATAAAGAGGATGAGATGCCATCTACAGTGCAAATGATATCATACATATGCCAAGTGTGGTGTCAGAAACACAGAGGGACTTGATGTTATACAGAGTGGTGGTTGTGGTGTCATAAATAAAGTGGATAGGATGTCACACGTATACTGGATGTGATATCATATATATTTTTTTTTTTGATATCGTTGATAGACTGGGTCTGATGACACAGATCCAGTTGATGTGAGGTCAGATATAGTGGACGTGATGTCATAAATAAAGTGGTGTGAAGTCGTAAAGAGTGGATTTGATGTCATAGGTGTTACATATGATTTCATACATATAGTGGAGGTGATGTCATACATACACTGGGTTTGATAAAATTGATGCATTTGCAGTGATGATACAGATACAGTCGGTGTGATATCAGATATGGTGTCTGTGAAGGACACAACGGTTCTGTTCTCATAACACTGTGTGTGATGCCATATCAAGTAGATAAGTTCATAAACGTAGAGTGTGTGATGTCATAGATAGGGTCATTGTATGATGTCACTTATATAGTGAATGTGATATCATACACAGTAGATGAAATGTCATATCGTACACAATGCGTGTGATGTCATGAATACACTGCATGTGATGTCATAAATACTGAGGATTGTTGTCAGAGAGTGTGGATATAATGTCATGTGTAGTGGATCTGATGGCATATATATGCCACCTGTGATCTACATAGTTGGTGTGATGGCATCAACAAAGTGGGTGTGATGACATATACAGTGGTATGTGATGGCAGTTAGAACGGGTTTCTAGACAGACATAGAGCTTGTGTAGTCATGCACACAGTGTGGGTGAGAACGTATATAGTGGTTATGATGTCCTAAACGTAGTATGTGCCATGACATGGGATACAGTGGTATTGTACCCACTCATATACCAAGTGAGATGTTATTTTTACTGAATATGGTGTCTAAAGCATAGTAGGTGTCTTGTCATAATTACAGTGGCTGTGATGTCACCAGTACAGTGTATGTGATGTCTTATAGAGCGGGTGTGGTGTCATGAATCGAGTGGGTGTATTGCCATGAATACAGTCCTTTGATGTCAGAAAGAGTGGGTGTTATGTCACAAATTAATCATAGCATGTCATACGTATAGTGGGTTTGATATCACACATAATGCTGGTGTGGTATAATCAATATACTTAGTAATGACCCAGGTACAGTGGATGCGATGTCAGATATAGTGGGTTGATGACATGACAACAGTGTGTGTGATGTCATACAGTGGTGTGATATCATGCAGAGTGGATGTGATGTCCTATGTAGTTCACAGCCATAGATATTGTGGCTGTGATATTACATATACAGTGGGTGTTATATGATCGATAATCTGTGTGTGATGACACAGGAAGAGTGGATGTGCTCTCAGATATAAAGGGTGTGATGTGAGATAAAGAAAATTTGATGTCATGAATAGAGTCACTTGATGTCACCCAGCGTGGGTGTGATGTCGTATATACTGCATAGTGTTCTATACATATAGTATGTGTGGTGACCTGCATACAGTGTGTGGTATATCATTGATAGAATGGGAGTTATCACACTGATACAGATTATGGAAGTTATGGTGTCAGATAGAGTGTTTTTATTGTCTTAACACGGTGTGTTTCATGTCAAATATAGTGGATATGAATTCAGAACCATAGTGGATGTGATGGTACAGATGGAGTGGCTGTGATGTCACAGGTATAGGGCATGAGATGGTATAAACCGTGGATGTGATGTCATATAGAGGGATTCTGATGTCATGAATGCAGTGTCTGTGATGTCATAAATACTGATCATTGATGTCATAAAGTGTGAATGTGGTGTCATGTAGAATGTGTATGATGTCATAAGTGTGCCGTGTCATAGCTTACATACTTGTGATGTCATCGACACAGAAGTATATCGATACACATGTTTACACGTGTACACATTAGTGTGATGGCACAAATACAGTGGCAGTGAAGTCAAATATATTGGGTGAGATATCAGGTATAGACGATGCATTTTCTTGAAAGCAGTATGTGTGATATCATAAATATTTGATATGATGTCATAAACATACTAGCTGTGATGTCATACATATAGGGCTGTGATGTCATAAAGAGTTTATGTCATATCATTCATCCTGAATATGCTGTCATACACAGAGTGTGTGTGATATCGTCCAGAGAGTGGGTGTGGTATAATTGATACACTGTGTTTGAGAACACAGATACAGTGGATGTAGTTTCAGATACAATGGGTGAGATGGCAGATATAATGTTTGTGTTGTCATGTGTGTGATCTCATCTATAGTGTCTGTAATGCCACAAGTGCAATGGAGGTAATGCGATGACTACAATGGTGTGAGGTCATAAAGAGTGGGTGCGACGTTATGTAGAGTGCGTAAGATATCATACATAAAATGGGTGTGATGTCATGCGTACAGTTGGTGTGAGATCATCATTAGAGTGGTTGTGATGACACAGATACAGTGGATGCAATGTCAGATATATTTGGAGTGATGTCATGAGTACAGTGCATGCGATGTCATATATAATGTGGTGTCATGTCATAAAATGTGGATGTGATGCCTTAAACAGTGTTTATGATGGTATGCAAACATTGGTGTGATGTCATACATACAAAGGGTGTGACAAGAAGATGAAAGAGTGGGTGTGAGACACAGATAGAGTGGTTGTGACGTAACAAATCTATTGAATATGTATTGTATACAATGGATGTGATGTCATCATATACAGCGGATGAGATCTCATAGATACACTGGTTGTGATATCATCAAAACAGTGGATGTGATGACAGAGACACTGTGGATATGATGTCAAATATACTGTGTGTGATGCCTTAGTCATGGTGGTTTGATGTCATAACGTGAGGATGTGATGTCTTCTACAATGCAAAATGCTATACATACGCAGAATGTGATGTCATACAAAGAGTAGGTGCGAAGTTGTCAATACAGTGGGTGTGATGACAAAGAGTATTTGCTGTGATGTCGCATGTATAGGGTATATACTGCCCTGCGTACTGGATGTGGTTTCATATATAGAGGTTGTGACATCATAAGTGCAGTAGGGTGAAGACTTAAGGAGTAGATGTGATGTTATAGAGTGCAACTGATGTCACACGTATAGTGGGTGTGATGTCACATCAATGTGCGTGTGATATCAGTGGAGAGGTTGTGATGGCAAAGATACAGTGGGTGTGCTGTCCCGTATAGTGGGTGGGTGAGACGTCATGTCTGACGTGGATGTGACATCATAAATACTGTGGTTTGCTGTTATAAAGAGGATGAGATGCCATCTACAGTGCAAATGATATCATACATATGCCAAGTGTGGTGTCAGAAACACAGAGGGACTTGATGTTATACAGAGTGGTTGTGGTGTCATAAATAAAGTGGATAGGATGTCACACGTATACTGGATGTGATATCATATATATTTTTTTTTTTGTGATATCGTTGATAGACTGGGTCTGATGACACAGATCCAGTTGATGTGAGGTCAGATATAGTGGACGTGATGTCATAAATAAAGTGGTGTGAAGTCGTAAAGAGTGGATTTGATGTCATAGGTGTTACATATGATTTCATACATATAGTGGAGGTGATGTCATACATACACTGGGTTTGATAAAATTGATGCATTTGCAGTGATGATACAGATACAGTCGGTGTGATATCAGATATGGTGTCTGTGAAGGACACAACGGTTCTGTTCTCATAACACTGTGTGTGATGCCATATCAAGTAGATAAGTTCATAAACGTAGAGTGTGTGATGTCATAGATAGGGTCATTGTATGATGTCACTTATATAGTGAATGTGATATCATACACAGTAGATGAAATGTCATATCGTACACAATGCGTGTGATGTCATGAATACACTGCATGTGATGTCATAAATACTGAGGATTGTTGTCAGAGAGTGTGGATATAATGTCATGTGTAGTGGATCTGATGGCATATATATGCCACCTGTGATCTCCTACATAGTTGGTGTGATGGCATCAACAAAGTGGGTGTGATGACATATACAGTGGTATGTGATGGCAGTTAGAACGGGTTTCTAGACAGACATAGAGCTTGTGTAGTCATGCACACAGTGTGGGTGAGAACGTATATATAGTGGTTATGATGTCCTAAACGTAGTATGTGCCATGACATGGGATACAGTGGTATTGTACCCACTCATATACCAAGTGAGATGTTATTTTTACTGAATATGGTGTCTAAAGCATAGTAGGTGTCTTGTCATAATTACAGTGGCTGTGATGTCACCAGTACAGTGTATGTGATGTCTTATAGAGCGGGTGTGGTGTCATGAATCGAGTGGGTGTATTGCCATGAATACAGTCCTTTGATGTCAGAAAGAGTGGGTGTTATGTCACAAATTAATCATAGCATGTCATACGTATAGTGGGTTTGATATCACACATAATGCTGGTGTGGTATAATCAATATACTTAGTAATGACCCAGGTACAGTGGATGCGATGTCAGATATAGTGGGTTGATGACATGACAACAGTGTGTGTGATGTCATACAGTGGTGTGATATCATGCAGAGTGGATGTGATGTCCTATGTAGTTCACAGCCATAGATATTGTGGCTGTGATATTACATATACAGTGGGTGTTATATGATCGATAATCTGTGTGTGATGACACAGGAAGAGTGGATGTGCTCTCAGATATAAAGGGTGTGATGTGAGATAAAGAAAATTTGATGTCATGAATAGAGTCACTTGATGTCACCCAGCGTGGGTGTGATGTCGTATATACTGCATAGTGTTCTATACATATAGTATGTGTGTGTGACCTGCATACAGTGTGTGGTGTATCATTGATAGAATGGGAGTTTATCACACTGATACAGATTATGGAAGTTATGGTGTCAGATAGAGTGTTTTTTATTGTCTTAACACGGTGTGTTTCATGTCAAATATAGTGGATATGAATTCAGAACCATAGTGGATGTGATGGTACAGATGGAGTGGCTGTGATGTCACAGGTATAGGGCATGAGATGGTATAAACCGTGGATGTGATGTCATATAGAGGGATTCTGATGTCATGAATGCAGTGTCTGTGATGTCATAAATACTGATCATTGATGTCATAAAGTGTGAATGTGGTGTCATGTAGAATGTGTATGATGTCATAAGTGTGCCGTGTCATAGCTTACATACTTGTGATGTCATCGACACAGAAGTATATCGATACACATGTTTACACGTGTACACATTAGTGTGATGGCACAAATACAGTGGCAGTGAAGTCAAATATATTGGGTGAGATATCAGGTATAGACGATGCATTTTCTTGAAAGCAGTATGTGTGATATCATAAATATTTGATATGATGTCATAAACATACTAGCTGTGATGTCATACATATAGGGCTGTGATGTCATAAAGAGTTTATGTCATATCATTCATCCTGAATATGCTGTCATACACAGAGTGTGTGTGATATCGTCCAGAGAGTGGGTGTGGTATAATTGATACACTGTGTTTGAGAACACAGATACAGTGGATGTAGTTTCAGATACAATGGGTGAGATGGCAGATATAATGTTTGTGTTGTCATGTGTGTGATCTCATCTATAGTGTCTGTAATGCCACAAGTGCAATGGAGGTAATGCGATGACTACAATGGTGTGAGGTCATAAAGAGTGGGTGCGACGTTATGTAGAGTGCGTAAGATATCATACATAAAATGGGTGTGATGTCATGCGTACAGTTGGTGTGAGATCATCATTAGAGTGGTTGTGATGACACAGATACAGTGGATGCAATGTCAGATATATTTGGAGTGATGTCATGAGTACAGTGCATGCGATGTCATATATAATGTGGTGTCATGTCATAAAATGTGGATGTGATGCCTTAAACAGTGTTTATGATGGTATGCAAACATTGGTGTGATGTCATACATACAAAGGGTGTGACAAGATGAAAGAGTGGGTGTGAGACACAGATAGAGTGGTTGTGACGTAACAAATCTATTGAATATGTATTGTATACAATGGATGTGATGTCATCATATACAGCGGATGAGATCTCATAGATACACTGGTTGTGATATCATCAAAACAGTGGATGTGATGACAGAGACACTGTGGATATGATGTCAAATATACTGTGTGTGATGCCTTAGTCATGGTGGTTTGATGTCATAACGTGAGGATGTGATGTCTTCTACAATGCAAAATGCTATACATACGCAGAATGTGATGTCATACAAAGAGTAGGTGCGAAGTTGTCAATACAGTGGGTGTGATGACAAAGAGTATTTGCTGTGATGTCGCATGTATAGGGTATATACTGCCCTGCGTACTGGATGTGGTTTCATATATAGAGGTTGTGACATCATAAGTGCAGTAGGGTGAAGACTTAAGGAGTAGATGTGATGTTATAGAGTGCAACTGATGTCACACGTATAGTGGGTGTGATGTCACATCAATGTGCGTGTGATATCAGTGGAGAGGTTGTGATGGCAAAGATACAGTGGGTGTGCTGTCCCGTATAGTGGGTGAGACGTCATGTCTGACGTGGATGTGACATCATAAATACTGTGGTTTGCTGTTATAAAGAGGATGAGATGCCATCTACAGTGCAAATGATATCATACATATGCCAAGTGTGGTGTCAGAAACACAGAGGGACTTGATGTTATACAGAGTGGTTGTGGTGTCATAAATAAAGTGGATAGGATGTCACACGTATACTGGATGTGATATCATATATATTTTTTTTGTGATATCGTTGATAGACTGGGTCTGATGACACAGATCCAGTTGATGTGAGGTCAGATATAGTGGACGTGATGTCATAAATAAAGTGGTGTGAAGTCGTAAAGAGTGGATTTGATGTCATAGGTGTTACATATGATTTCATACATATAGTGGAGGTGATGTCATACATACACTGGGTTTGATAAAATTGATGCATTTGCAGTGATGATACAGATACAGTCGGTGTGATATCAGATATGGTGTCTGTGAAGGACACAACGGTTCTGTTCTCATAACACTGTGTGTGATGCCATATCAAGTAGATAAGTTCATAAACGTAGAGTGTGTGATGTCATAGATAGGGTCATTGTATGATGTCACTTATATAGTGAATGTGATATCATACACAGTAGATGAAATGTCATATCGTACACAATGCGTGTGATGTCATGAATACACTGCATGTGATGTCATAAATACTGAGGATTGTTGTCAGAGAGTGTGGATATAATGTCATGTGTAGTGGATCTGATGGCATATATATGCCACCTGTGATCTCCTACATAGTTGGTGTGATGGCATCAACAAAGTGGGTGTGATGACATATACAGTGGTATGTGATGGCAGTTAGAACGGGTTTCTAGACAGACATAGAGCTTGTGTAGTCATGCACACAGTGTGGGTGAGAACGTATATAGTGGTTATGATGTCCTAAACGTAGTATGTGCCATGACATGGGATACAGTGGTATTGTACCCACTCATATACCAAGTGAGATGTTATTTTTACTGAATATGGTGTCTAAAGCATAGTAGGTGTCTTGTCATAATTACAGTGGCTGTGATGTCACCAGTACAGTGTATGTGATGTCTTATAGAGCGGGTGTGGTGTCATGAATCGAGTGGGTGTATTGCCATGAATACAGTCCTTTGATGTCAGAAAGAGTGGGTGTTATGTCACAAATTAATCATAGCATGTCATACGTATAGTGGGTTTGATATCACACATAATGCTGGTGTGGTATAATCAATATACTTAGTAATGACCCAGGTACAGTGGATGCGATGTCAGATATAGTGGGTTGATGACATGACAACAGTGTGTGTGATGTCATACAGTGGTGTGATATCATGCAGAGTGGATGTGATGTCCTATGTAGTTCACAGCCATAGATATTGTGGCTGTGATATTACATATACAGTGGGTGTTATATGATCGATAATCTGTGTGTGATGACACAGGAAGAGTGGATGTGCTCTCAGATATAAAGGGTGTGATGTGAGATAAAGAAAATTTGATGTCATGAATAGAGTCACTTGATGTCACCCAGCGTGGGTGTGATGTCGTATATACTGCATAGTGTTCTATACATATAGTATGTGTGGTGACCTGCATACAGTGTGTGGTGTATCATTGATAGAATGGGAGTTATCACACTGATACAGATTATGGAAGTTATGGTGTCAGATAGAGTGTTTTTTTATTGTCTTAACACGGTGTGTTTCATGTCAAATATAGTGGATATGAATTCAGAACCATAGTGGATGTGATGGTACAGATGGAGTGGCTGTGATGTCACAGGTATAGGGCATGAGATGGTATAAACCGTGGATGTGATGTCATATAGAGGGATTCTGATGTCATGAATGCAGTGTCTGTGATGTCATAAATACTGATCATTGATGTCATAAAGTGTGAATGTGGTGTCATGTAGAATGTGTATGATGTCATAAGTGTGCCGTGTCATAGCTTACATACTTGTGATGTCATCGACACAGAAGTATATCGATACACATGTTTACACGTGTACACATTAGTGTGATGGCACAAATACAGTGGCAGTGAAGTCAAATATATTGGGTGAGATATCAGGTATAGACGATGCATTTTCTTGAAAGCAGTATGTGTGATATCATAAATATTTGATATGATGTCATAAACATACTAGCTGTGATGTCATACATATAGGGCTGTGATGTCATAAAGAGTTTATGTCATATCATTCATCCTGAATATGCTGTCATACACAGAGTGTGTGTGATATCGTCCAGAGAGTGGGTGTGTGTATAATTGATACACTGTGTTTGAGAACACAGATACAGTGGATGTAGTTTCAGATACAATGGGTGAGATGGCAGATATAATGTTTGTGTTGTCATGTGTGTGATCTCATCTATAGTGTCTGTAATGCCACAAGTGCAATGGAGGTAATGCGATGACTACAATGGTGTGAGGTCATAAAGAGTGGGTGCGACGTTATGTAGAGTGCGTAAGATATCATACATAAAATGGGTGTGATGTCATGCGTACAGTTGGTGTGAGATCATCATTAGAGTGGTTGTGATGACACAGATACAGTGGATGCAATGTCAGATATATTTTTGGAGTGATGTCATGAGTACAGTGCATGCGATGTCATATATAATGTGGTGTCATGTCATAAAATGTGGATGTGATGCCTTAAACAGTGTTTATGATGGTATGCAAACATTGGTGTGATGTCATACATACAAAGGGTGTGACAAGATGAAAGAGTGGGTGTGAGACACAGATAGAGTGGTTGTGACGTAACAAATCTATTGAATATGTATTGTATACAATGGATGTGATGTCATCATATACAGCGGATGAGATCTCATAGATACACTGGTTGTGATATCATCAAAACAGTGGATGTGATGACAGAGACACTGTGGATATGATGTCAAATATACTGTGTGTGATGCCTTAGTCATGGTGGTTTGATGTCATAACGTGAGGATGTGATGTCTTCTACAATGCAAAATGCTATACATACGCAGAATGTGATGTCATACAAAGAGTAGGTGCGAAGTTGTCAATACAGTGGGTGTGATGACAAAGAGTATTTGCTGTGATGTCGCATGTATAGGGTAATACTGCCCTGCGTACTGGATGTGGTTTCATATATAGAGGTTGTGACATCATAAGTGCAGTAGGGTGAAGACTTAAGGAGTAGATGTGATGTTATAGAGTGCAACTGATGTCACACGTATAGTGGGTGTGATGTCACATCAATGTGCGTGTGATATCAGTGGAGAGGTTGTGATGGCAAAGATACAGTGGGTGTGCTGTCCCGTATAGTGGGTGAGACGTCATGTCTGACGTGGATGTGACATCATAAATACTGTGGTTTGCTGTTATAAAGAGGATGAGATGCCATCTACAGTGCAAATGATATCATACATATGCCAAGTGTGGTGTCAGAAACACAGAGGGACTTGATGTTATACAGAGTGGTTGTGGTGTCATAAATAAAGTGGATAGGATGTCACACGTATACTGGATGTGATATCATATATATTTTTTTTTTTGATATCGTTGATAGACTGGGTCTGATGACACAGATCCAGTTGATGTGAGGTCAGATATAGTGGACGTGATGTCATAAATAAAGTGGTGTGAAGTCGTAAAGAGTGGATTTGATGTCATAGGTGTTACATATGATTTCATACATATAGTGGAGGTGATGTCATACATACACTGGGTTTGATAAAATTGATGCATTTGCAGTGATGATACAGATACAGTCGGTGTGATATCAGATATGGTGTCTGTGAAGGACACAACGGTTCTGTTCTCATAACACTGTGTGTGATGCCATATCAAGTAGATAAGTTCATAAACGTAGAGTGTGTGATGTCATAGATAGGGTCATTGTATGATGTCACTTATATAGTGAATGTGATATCATACACAGTAGATGAAATGTCATATCGTACACAATGCGTGTGATGTCATGAATACACTGCATGTGATGTCATAAATACTGAGGATTGTTGTCAGAGAGTGTGGATATAATGTCATGTGTAGTGGATCTGATGGCATATATATGCCACCTGTGATCTCCTACATAGTTGGTGTGATGGCATCAACAAAGTGGGTGTGATGACATATACAGTGGTATGTGATGGCAGTTAGAACGGGTTTCTAGACAGACATAGAGCTTGTGTAGTCATGCACACAGTGTGGGTGAGAACGTATATAGTGGTTATGATGTCCTAAACGTAGTATGTGCCATGACATGGGATACAGTGGTATTGTACCCACTCATATACCAAGTGAGATGTTATTTTTACTGAATATGGTGTCTAAAGCATAGTAGGTGTCTTGTCATAATTACAGTGGCTGTGATGTCACCAGTACAGTGTATGTGATGTCTTATAGAGCGGGTGTGGTGTCATGAATCGAGTGGGTGTATTGCCATGAATACAGTCCTTTGATGTCAGAAAGAGTGGGTGTTATGTCACAAATTAATCATAGCATGTCATACGTATAGTGGGTTTGATATCACACATAATGCTGGTGTGGTATAATCAATATACTTAGTAATGACCCAGGTACAGTGGATGCGATGTCAGATATAGTGGGGTTGATGACATGACAACAGTGT
Organism: Odocoileus hemionus; assembly: GCA_020976825.1. Classification (NCBI taxonomy): domain Eukaryota; kingdom Metazoa; phylum Chordata; class Mammalia; order Artiodactyla; family Cervidae; genus Odocoileus; species Odocoileus hemionus. The sequence goes on from JAJLRB010000358.1 coordinate 25,631, forward strand.
GTGTGATGTCATACAGTGGTGTGATATCATGCAGAGTGGATGTGATGTCCTATGTAGTTCACAGCCATAGATATTGTGGCTGTGATATTACATATACAGTGGGTGTTATATGATCGATAATCTGTGTGTGATGACACAGGAAGAGTGGATGTGCTCTCAGATATAAAGGGTGTGATGTGAGATAAAGAAAATTTGATGTCATGAATAGAGTCACTTGATGTCACCCAGCGTGGGTGTGATGTCGTATATACTGCATAGTGTTCTATACATATATATGTGTGTGTGACCTGCATACAGTGTGTGGTGTATCATTGATAGAATGGGAGTTATCACACTGATACAGATTATGGAAGTTATGGTGTCAGATAGAGTGTTTTTATTGTCTTAACACGGTGTGTTTCATGTCAAATATAGTGGATATGAATTCAGAACCATAGTGGATGTGATGGTACAGATGGAGTGGCTGTGATGTCACAGGTATAGGGCATGAGATGGTATAAACCGTGGATGTGATGTCATATAGAGGGATTCTGATGTCATGAATGCAGTGTCTGTGATGTCATAAATACTGATCATTGATGTCATAAAGTGTGAATGTGGTGTCATGTAGAATGTGTATGATGTCATAAGTGTGCCGTGTCATAGCTTACATACTTGTGATGTCATCGACACAGAAGTATATCGATACACATGTTTACACGTGTACACATTAGTGTGATGGCACAAATACAGTGGCAGTGAAGTCAAATATATTGGGTGAGATATCAGGTATAGACGATGCATTTTCTTGAAAGCAGTATGTGTGATATCATAAATATTTGATATGATGTCATAAACATACTAGCTGTGATGTCATACATATAGGGCTGTGATGTCATAAAGAGTTTATGTCATATCATTCATCATCTGAATATGCTGTCATACACAGAGTGTGTGTGATATCGTCCAGAGAGTGGGTGTGGTATAATTGATACACTGTGTTTGAGAACACAGATACAGTGGATGTAGTTTCAGATACAATGGGTGAGATGGCAGATATAATGTTTGTGTTGTCATGTGTGTGATCTCATCTATAGTGTCTGTAATGCCACAAGTGCAATGGAGGTAATGCGATGACTACAATGGTGTGAGGTCATAAAGAGTGGGTGCGACGTTATGTAGAGTGCGTAAGATATCATACATAAAATGGGTGTGATGTCATGCGTACAGTTGGTGTGAGATCATCATTAGAGTGGTTGTGATGACACAGATACAGTGGATGCAATGTCAGATATATTTGGAGTGATGTCATGAGTACAGTGCATGCGATGTCATATATAATGTGGTGTCATGTCATAAAATGTGGATGTGATGCCTTAAACAGTGTTTATGATGGTATGCAAACATTGGTGTGATGTCATACATACAAAGGGTGTGACAAGATGAAAGAGTGGGTGTGAGACACAGATAGAGTGGTTGTGACGTAACAAATCTATTGAATATATATATGTATACAATGGATGTGATGTCATCATATACAGCGGATGAGATCTCATAGATACACTGGTTGTGATATCATCAAAACAGTGGATGTGATGACAGAGACACTGTGGATATGATGTCAAATATACTGTGTGTGATGCCTTAGTCATGGTGGTTTGATGTCATAACGTGAGGATGTGATGTCTTCTACAATGCAAAATGCTATACATACGCAGAATGTGATGTCATACAAAGAGTAGGTGCGAAGTTGTCAATACAGTGGGTGTGATGACAAAGAGTATTTGCTGTGATGTCGCATGTATAGGGTATATACTGCCCTGCGTACTGGATGTGGTTTCATATATAGAGGTTGTGACATCATAAGTGCAGTAGGGTGAAGACTTAAGGAGTAGATGTGATGTTATAGAGTGCAACTGATGTCACACGTATAGTGGGTGTGATGTCACATCAATGTGCGTGTGATATCAGTGGAGAGGTTGTGATGGCAAAGATACAGTGGGTGTGCTGTCCCGTATAGTGGGTGAGACGTCATGTCTGACGTGGATGTGACATCATAAATACTGTGGTTTGCTGTTATAAAGAGGATGAGATGCCATCTACAGTGCAAATGATATCATACATATGCCAAGTGTGGTGTCAGAAACACAGAGGGACTTGATGTTATACAGAGTGGTTGTGGTGTCATAAATAAAGTGGATAGGATGTCACACGTATACTGGATGTGATATCATATATATTTTTTTTTTTGTGATATCGTTGATAGACTGGGTCTGATGACACAGATCCAGTTGATGTGAGGTCAGATATAGTGGACGTGATGTCATAAATAAAGTGGTGTGAAGTCGTAAAGAGTGGATTTGATGTCATAGGTGTTACATATGATTTCATACATATAGTGGAGGTGATGTCATACATACACTGGGTTTGATAAAATTGATGCATTTGCAGTGATGATACAGATACAGTCGGTGTGATATCAGATATGGTGTCTGTGAAGGACACAACGGGTTCTGTTCTCATAACACTGTGTGTGATGCCATATCAAGTAGATAAGTTCATAAACGTAGAGTGTGTGATGTCATAGATAGGGTCATTGTATGATGTCACTTATATAGTGAATGTGATATCATACACAGTAGATGAAATGTCATATCGTACACAATGCGTGTGATGTCATGAATACACTGCATGTGATGTCATAAATACTGAGGATTGTTGTCAGAGAGTGTGGATATAATGTCATGTGTAGTGGATCTGATGGCATATATATGCCACCTGTGATCTCCTACATAGTTGGTGTGATGGCATCAACAAAGTGGGTGTGATGACATATACAGTGGTATGTGATGGCAGTTAGAACGGGTTTCTAGACAGACATAGAGCTTGTGTAGTCATGCACACAGTGTGGGTGAGAACGTATATAGTGGTTATGATGTCCTAAACGTAGTATGTGCCATGACATGGGATACAGTGGTATTGTACCCACTCATATACCAAGTGAGAGATGTTATTTTTACTGAATATGGTGTCTAAAGCATAGTAGGTGTCTTGTCATAATTACAGTGGCTGTGATGTCACCAGTACAGTGTATGTGATGTCTTATAGAGCGGGTGTGGTGTCATGAATCGAGTGGGTGTATTGCCATGAATACAGTCCTTTGATGTCAGAAAGAGTGGGTGTTATGTCACAAATTAATCATAGCATGTCATACGTATAGTGGGTTTGATATCACACATAATGCTGGTGTGGTATAATCAATATACTTAGTAATGACCCAGGTACAGTGGATGCGATGTCAGATATAGTGGGTTGATGACATGACAACAGTGTGTGTGATGTCATACAGTGGTGTGATATCATGCAGAGTGGATGTGATGTCCTATGTAGTTCACAGCCATAGATATTGTGGCTGTGATATTACATATACAGTGGGTGTTATATGATCGATAATCTGTGTGTGATGACACAGGAAGAGTGGATGTGCTCTCAGATATAAAGGGTGTGATGTGAGATAAAAAGAAAATTTGATGTCATGAATAGAGTCACTTGATGTCACCCAGCGTGGGTGTGATGTCGTATATACTGCATAGTGTTCTATACATATAGTATGTGTGGTGACCTGCATACAGTGTGTGGTATATCATTGATAGAATGGGAGTTATCACACTGATACAGATTATGGAAGTTATGGTGTCAGATAGAGTGTTTTTATTGTCTTAACACGGTGTGTTTCATGTCAAATATAGTGGATATGAATTCAGAACCATAGTGGATGTGATGGTACAGATGGAGTGGCTGTGATGTCACAGGTATAGGGCATGAGATGGTATAAACCGTGGATGTGATGTCATATAGAGGGATTCTGATGTCATGAATGCAGTGTCTGTGATGTCATAAATACTGATCATTGATGTCATAAAGTGTGAATGTGGTGTCATGTAGAATGTGTATGATGTCATAAGTGTGCCGTGTCATAGCTTACATACTTGTGATGTCATCGACACAGAGAAGTATATCGATACACATGTTTACACGTGTACACATTAGTGTGATGGCACAAATACAGTGGCAGTGAAGTCAAATATATTGGGTGAGATATCAGGTATAGACGATGCATTTTCTTGAAAGCAGTATGTGTGATATCATAAATATTTGATATGATGTCATAAACATACTAGCTGTGATGTCATACATATAGGGCTGTGATGTCATAAAGAGTTTATGTCATATCATTCATCCTGAATATGCTGTCATACACAGAGTGTGTGTGATATCGTCCAGAGAGTGGGTGTGGTATAATTGATACACTGTGTTTGAGAACACAGATACAGTGGATGTAGTTTCAGATACAATGGGTGAGATGGCAGATATAATGTTTGTGTTGTCATGTGTGTGATCTCATCTATAGTGTCTGTAATGCCACAAGTGCAATGGAGGTAATGCGATGACTACAATGGTGTGAGGTCATAAAGAGTGGGTGCGACGTTATGTAGAGTGCGTAAGATATCATACATAAAATGGTGTGATGTCATGCGTACAGTTGGTGTGAGATCATCATTAGAGTGGTTGTGATGACACAGATACAGTGGATGCAATGTCAGATATATTTGGAGTGATGTCATGAGTACAGTGCATGCGATGTCATATATAATGTGGTGTCATGTCATAAAATGTGGATGTGATGCCTTAAACAGTGTTTATGATGGTATGCAAACATTGGTGTGATGTCATACATACAAAGGGTGTGACAAGATGAAAGAGTGGGTGTGAGACACAGATAGAGTGGTTGTGACGTAACAAATCTATTGAATATGTATTGTATACAATGGATGTGATGTCATCATATACAGCGGATGAGATCTCATAGATACACTGGTTGTGATATCATCAAAACAGTGGATGTGATGACAGAGACACTGTGGATATGATGTCAAATATACTGTGTGTGATGCCTTAGTCATGGTGGTTTGATGTCATAACGTGAGGATGTGATGTCTTCTACAATGCAAAATGCTATACATACGCAGAATGTGATGTCATACAAAGAGTAGGTGCGAAGTTGTCAATACAGTGGGTGTGATGACAAAGAGTATTTGCTGTGATGTCGCATGTATAGGGTATATACTGCCCTGCGTACTGGATGTGGTTTCATATATAGAGGTTGTGACATCATAAGTGCAGTAGGGTGAAGACTTAAGGAGTAGATGTGATGTTATAGAGTGCAACTGATGTCACACGTATAGTGGGTGTGATGTCACATCAATGTGCGTGTGATATCAGTGGAGAGGTTGTGATGGCAAAGATACAGTGGGTGTGCTGTCCCGTATAGTGGGTGAGACGTCATGTCTGACGTGGATGTGACATCATAAATACTGTGGTTTGCTGTTATAAAGAGGATGAGATGCCATCTACAGTGCAAATGATATCATACATATGCCAAGTGTGGTGTCAGAAACACAGAGGGACTTGATGTTATACAGAGTGGTTGTGGTGTCATAAATAAAGTGGATAGGTGTCACACGTATACTGGATGTGATATCATATATATTTTTTTTTGTGATATCGTTGATAGACTGGGTCTGATGACACAGATCCAGTTGATGTGAGGTCAGATATAGTGGACGTGATGTCATAAATAAAGTGGTGTGAAGTCGTAAAGAGTGGATTTGATGTCATAGGTGTTACATATGATTTCATACATATAGTGGAGGTGATGTCATACATACACTGGGTTTGATAAAATTGATGCATTTGCAGTGATGATACAGATACAGTCGGTGTGATATCAGATATGGTGTCTGTGAAGGACACAACGGTTCTGTTCTCATAACACTGTGTGTGATGCCATATCAAGTAGATAAGTTCATAAACGTAGAGTGTGTGATGTCATAGATAGGGTCATTGTATGATGTCACTTATATAGTGAATGTGATATCATACACAGTAGATGAAATGTCATATCGTACACAATGCGTGTGATGTCATGAATACACTGCATGTGATGTCATAAAAACTGAGGATTGTTGTCAGAGAGTGTGGATATAATGTCATGTGTAGTGGATCTGATGGCATATATATGCCACCTGTGATCTCCTACATAGTTGGTGTGATGGCATCAACAAAGTGGGTGTGATGACATATACAGTGGTATGTGATGGCAGTTAGAACGGGTTTCTAGACAGACATAGAGCTTGTGTAGTCATGCACACAGTGTGGGTGAGAACGTATATAGTGGTTATGATGTCCTAAACGTAGTATGTGCCATGACATGGGATACAGTGGTATTGTACCCACTCATATACCAAGTGAGATGTTATTTTTACTGAATATGGTGTCTAAAGCATAGTAGGTGTCTTGTCATAATTACAGTGGCTGTGATGTCACCAGTACAGTGTATGTGATGTCTTATAGAGCGGGTGTGGTGTCATGAATCGAGTGGGTGTATTGCCATGAATACAGTCCTTTGATGTCAGAAAGAGTGGGTGTGTTATGTCACAAATTAATCATAGCATGTCATACGTATAGTGGGTTTGATATCACACATAATGCTGGTGTGGTATAATCAATATACTTAGTAATGACCCAGGTACAGTGGATGCGATGTCAGATATAGTGGGTGGGTTGATGACATGACAACAGTGTGTGTGATGTCATACAGTGGTGTGATATCATACAGAGTGGATGTGATGTCCTATGTAGTTCACAGCCATAGATATTGTGGCTGTGATATTACATATACAGTGGGTGTTATATGATCGATAATCTGTGTGTGATGACACAGGAAGAGTGGATGTGCTCTCAGATATAAAGGGTGTGATGTGAGATAAAGAAAATTTGATGTCATGAATAGAGTCACTTGATGATCACCCAGCGTGGGTGTGATGTCGTATATACTGCATAGTGTTCTATACATATAGTATGTGTGGTGACCTGCATACAGTGTGTGTATATCATTGATAGAATGGGAGTTATCACACTGATACAGATTATGGAAGTTATGGTGTCAGATAGAGTGTTTTTATTGTCTTAACACGGTGTGTTTCATGTCAAATATAGTGGATATGAATTCAGAACCATAGTGGATGTGATGGTACAGATGGAGTGGCTGTGATGTCACAGGTATAGGGCATGAGATGGTATGGTATAAACCGTGGATGTGATGTCATATAGAGGGATTCTGATGTCATGAATGCAGTGTGTCTGTGATGTCATAAATACTGATCATTGATGTCATAAAGTGTGAATGTGGTGTCATGTAGAATGTGTATGATGTCATAAGTGTGCCGTGTCATAGCTTACATACTTGTGATGTCATCGACACAGAAGTATATCGATACACATGTTTACACGTGTACACATTAGTGTGATGGCACAAATACAGTGGCAGTGAAGTCAAATATATATGGGTGAGATATCAGGTATAGACGATGCATTTTCTTGAAAGCAGTATGTGTGATATCATAAATATTTGATATGATGTCATAAAATACTAGCTGCTGTGATGTCATACATATAGGGCTGTGATGTCATAAAGAGTTTATGTCATATCATTCATCCTGAATATGCTGTCATACACAGAGTGTGTGTGATATCGTCCAGAGAGTGGGTGTGGTATAATAATTGATACACTGTGTTTGAGAACACAGATACAGTGGATGTAGTTTCAGATACAATGGGTGAGATGGCAGATATAATGTTTGTGTTGTGTTGTCATGTGTGTGATCTCATCTATAGTGTCTGTGAATGCCACAAGTGCAATGGAGGTAATGCGATGACTACAATGGTGTGAGGTCATAAAGAGTGGGTGCGACGTTATGTAGAGTGCGTAAGATATCATACATAAAATGGGTGTGATGTCATGCGTACAGTTGGTGTGAGATCATCATTAGAGTGGTTGTGATGACACAGATACAGTGGATGCAATGTCAGATATATTTGGAGTGATGTCATGAGTACAGTGCATGCGATGTCATATATAATGGTGTCATGTCATAAAATGTGGATGTGATGCCTTAAACAGTGTTTATGATGGTATGCAAACATTGGTGTGATGTCATACATACAAAGGGTGTGACAAGATGAAAGAGTGGGTGTGAGACACAGATAGAGTGGTTGTGACGTAACAAATCTATTGAATATGTATTGTATACAATGGATGTGATGTCATCATATATAGCGGATGAGATCTCATAGATACACTGGTTGTGATATCATCAAAACAGTGGATGTGATGACAGAGACACTGTGGATATGATGTCAAATATACTGTGTGTGATGCCTTAGTAATGGTGGTTTGATGTCATAACGTGAGGATGTGATGTCTTCTACAATGCAAAATGCTATACATACGCAGAATGTGATGTCATACAAAGAGTAGGTGCGAAGTTGTCAATACAGTGGGTGTGATGACAAAGAGTATTTGCTGTGATGTCGCATGTATAGGGTATATACTGCCCTGCGTACTGGATGTGGTTTCATATATAGAGGTTGTGACATCATAAGTGCAGTAGGGTGAAGACTTAAGGAGTAGATGTGATGTTATAGAGTGCAACTGATGTCACACGTATAGTGGGTGTGATGTCACATCAATGTGCGTGTGATATCAGTGGAGAGGTTGTGATGGCAAAGATACAGTGGGTGTGCTGTCCCGTATAGTGGGTGAGACGTCATGTCTGACGTGGATGTGACATCATAAATACTGTGGTTTGCTGTTATAAAGAGGATGAGATGCCATCTACAGTGCAAATGATATCATACATATGCCAAGTGTGGTGTCAGAAACACAGAGGGACTTGATGTTATACAGAGTGGTTGTGGTGTCATAAATAAAGTGGATAGGATGTCACACGTATACTGGATGTGATATCATATATATTTTTTTTGTGATATCATTGATAGACTGGGTCTGATGACACAGATCCAGTTGATGTGAGGTCAGATATAGTGGACGTGATGTCATAAATAAAGTGGTGTGAAGTCGTAAAGAGTGGATTTGATGTCATAGGTGTTACATATGATTTCATACATATAGTGGAGGTGATGTCATACATACACTGGGTTTGATAAAATTGATGCATTTGCAGTGATGATACAGATACAGTCGGTGTGATATCAGATATGGTGTCTGTGAAGGACACAACGGTTCTGTTCTCATAACACTGTGTGTGTGATGCCATATCAAGTAGATAAGTTCATAAACGTAGAGTGTGTGATGTCATAGATAGAGTCATTGTATGATGTCACTTATATAGTGAATGTGATATCATACACAGTAGATGAAATGTCATATCGTACACAATGCGTGTGATGTCATGAATACACACTGCATGTGATGTCATAAATACTGAGGATTGTTGTCAGAGAGTGTGGATATAATGTCATGTGTAGTGGATCTGATGGCATATATATATGCCACCTGTGATCTCCTACATAGTTGGTGTGATGGCATCAACAAAAGTGGGTGTGATGACATATACAGTGGTATGTGATGGCAGTTAGAACGGGTTTCTAGACAGACATAGAGCTTGTGTAGTCATGCACACAGTGTGGGTGGTGAGAACGTATATAGTGGTTATGATGTCCTAAACGTAGTATGTGCCATGACATGGGATACAGTGGTATTGTACCCACTCATATACCAAGTGAGATGTTATTTTTACTGAATATGGTGTCTAAAGCATAGTAGGTGTCTTGTCATAATTACAGTGGCTGTGATGTCACCAGTACAGTGTATGTGATGTCTTATAGAGCGGGTGTGTGTGTCATGAATCGAGTGGGTGTATTGCCATGAATACAGTCCTTTGATGTCAGAAAGAGTGTGTGGTGTTATGTCACAAATTAATCATAGCATGTCATACGTATAGTGGGTTTGATATCACACATAATGCTGGTGTGGTATAATCAATATACTTAGTAATGACCCAGGTACAGTGGATGCGATGTCAGATATAGTGGGTTGATGACATGACAACAGTGTGTGTGATGTCATACAGTGGTGTGATATCATACAGAGTGGATGTGATGTCCTATGTAGTTCATAAGATGCCATAGATATTGTGGCTGTGATATTACATACACAGTGGGTGTTATATGATCGATAATCTGTGTGTGATGACACAGGAATAGTGGATGTGCTCTCAGATATAAAGGGTGTGATGTGAGATAAAGAAAATTTTGATGTCATGAATAGAGTCACTTGATGTCACCCAGCGTGGGTGTGATGTCGTATATACTGCATAGTGTTCTATACATATAGTATGTGTGGTGACCTGCATACAGTGTGTGGTATATCATTGATAGAATGGGAGTTATCACACTGATACAGATTATGGAAGTTATGGTGTCAGATAGAGTGTTTGTATTGTCTTAACACGGTGTGTTTCATGTCAAATATAGTGGATATGAATTCAGAACCATAGTGGATGTGATGGTACAGATGGAGTGGCTGTGATGTCACAGGTATAGGGCATGAGATGGTATAAAAAACGTGGATGTGATGTCATATAGAGGGGATTCTGATGTCATGAATGCAGTGTCTGTGATGTCATAAATACTGATCATTGATGTCATAAAGTGTGAATGTGGTGTCATGTAGAATGTGTATGATGTCATAAGTGTGCCGTGTCATAGCTTACATACTTGTGATGTCATCGACACAGAAGTATATCGATACACATGTTTACACGTGTACACATTAGTGTGATGGCACAAATACAGTGGCAGTGATGTCAAATATAGTGGGTGAGATATCAGGTATAGACGATGCATTTTCTTGAAAAGCAGTATGTGTGATATCATAAATATTTGATATGATGTCATAAACATATACTAGCTGTGATGTCATACATATAGGGCTGTGATGTCATAAAGAGTTTATGTCATATCATTCATCCTGAATATGCTGTCATACACAGAGTGTGTGTGATATCGTCCAGAGAGTGGGTGTGGTATAATTGATACACTGTGTTTGAGAACACAGATACAGTGGATGTAGTTTCAGATACAATGGGTGAGATGGCAGATATAATGTTTGTGTTGTCATGTGTGTGATCTCATCTATAGTGTCTGTGATGCCACGAAGTGCAATGGAGGTAATGCGATGACTACAATGGTGTGAGGTCATAAAGAGTGGGATGCGACGTTATGTATGTATAGTGCCGTAAGATATCATACATAAAATGGGTTGTGATGTCATGCGTACAGTTGGTGTGAGATCATCATTAGAGTGGTTGTGATGACACAGATACAGTGGATGCAATGTCAGATATATTTGGAGTGATGTCATGAGTACAGTGCATGCGATGTCATATATAATGTGGTGTCATGTCATAAAATGTGGATGTGATGCCTTAAACAGTGTTTATGATGGTATGCAAACATTGGTGTGATGTCATACATACAAAGGGTGTGATAAGATGAAAGAGTGGGTGTGAGACACAGATAGAGGTGGTTGTGACGTAACAAAACTATTGTGAATATGTATTGTATACAATGGATATGATGTCATCATATATAGCGGATGAGATCTCATAGATACACTTGTTGTGATATCATCAAAACAGTGGATGTGATGACAGAGATACTGTGGATATGATGTCAAATATACTGTGTGTGATGCCTTAGAAATGGTGGTTTGATGTCATAACGTGAGGATGTGATGTGATTCTACAATGCAAAATGCTATACATACGCAGAATGTGATGTCATACAAAGAGTAGGTGTGACGTTGTCAATACAGTGGGTGTGATGACAACAGAGTATTTGCTGTGATGTCGCATGTATAGGGTATATATTGCCCTGCGTACTGGATGTGGTTTCATATATATAGAGGTTGTGACATCATAAGTGCAGTAGTGTGAAGACTTAAGGAGTAGATGTGATGTTATAGAGTGCAACTGATGTCACACGTATAGTGGGTGTGTGATGTCACATCAATGTGCGTGTGATATCAGTGGAGAGGTTGTGATGGCAAAGATACAGTGGGTGTGCTGTCCCGTATAGTGGGTGAGACGTCATGTCTGAAGTGGATGTGACATCATAAATACAGTGTGGTTTGCTGTTATAAAGAGGATGAGATGCCATCTACAGTGCAAATGATATCATACATAGCCAAGTGTGGTGTCAGAAACACAGAGGGTTTTGATGTTATACAGAGTGGTTGTGGGTGTCATAAATAAAGTGGATAGGATGTCACACGTATACTGGATGTGATATCATATATATATTGTTTTGTGATATCATGATAGACTGGGTCTGATGACACAGATCCAGTTGATGTGAGGTCAGATATAGTGGACGTGATGTCATAAATAAAGTGGTGTGATGTCGTAAAGAGTGGATTTGATGTCATAGGTGTTACATATGATTTCATACATATAGTGGAGGTGATGTCATACATACACTGGGTTTGATAAAATTGATGCATTTGCAGTGATGATACAGATACAGTCGGTGTGATATCAGATATGGTGTCTGTGAAGGACACAACGGTTCTGTTCTCATAACACTGTGTGTGATGCCATATCAAGTAGATAAGTTCATAAAGGTAGAGTGTGTGATGTCATAGATAGAGTCATTGTATGATGTCACTTATATAGTGAATGTGATATCATACACAGTAGATGAAATGTCATATCGTACACAATGCGTGTGATGTTCATGAATACACTGCATGTGATGTCATAAAATACTGAGGATTGTTGTCATAGAGTGTGGATATGATGTCATGTGTAGTGGATCTGATGGCATATATATGCCACCTGTGATCTCCTACATAGTTGGTGTGATGGCGTCGACAAAGTGGGTGTGATGACATATACAGTGGTATGTGATGGCAGTTAGAACGGGTTTCAAGACAGACATAGAGCTTGTGTAGTCATACACACAGTGTGGGCCCCCCCCCCACTATTGCTGGCAAAGAGAAATCGTATATATAGTGGATATGATGTCCTAAACGTAGTATGTGCCATGACATGGGATACAGTGGTAGTGTTCCCACTCATATACCAAGTGAGATGTTATTTTTACTGAGTATGGTGTCTAAAGCATAGTAGGTGTCTTGTCATAATTACAGTGGCTGTGATGTCACAAGTACAGTGTATGTGATGTCCTATAGAGCGGGTGTGGTGTCATGAATCGAGTGGGTGTGTTGCCATGAATACAGTCTTTGATGTCAGAAAGAGTGGGTGTTATGTCACAAATTAATCATAGGATGTCATACGTATAGTGGGTTTGATATCACACATAATGCTGGTGTGGTATAATCAATATACTCAGTAATGACCCAGGTACAGTGGATGCGATGTCAGATATACTTGATGACATGACAACACATGTGTGTGATGTCATAGAGTGGTGTGATATCATACAGAGTGGATGTGATGTCCTATGTAGTTCATAAGATGTCTGCATAGATATTGTGGCTGTGATATCATATATACAGTGGGTGTTATATGATCGATAATCTGTGTGTGATGACACAGGAATAGTGGATGTGCTGTCAGATATAAAGGGTGTGATGTGAGATAAAGAAAATTTGATGTCATGAATAGAGTCACTTGATGTCACCCAGCGTGGGTGTGTGATGTCGTATATACTGCATAGTGTTCTATACATATATATGTGTGTGTGACCTGCATACAGTGTGTGGTATATCATTGATAGAATGGGAGTTATCACACTGATACAGATTATGGAAGTTATGCTGTCAGATAGAGTGGTGTTGTTTTGTCTTAACACGGTGTGTTTTCATGTCAAATATAGTGGATATGAATTCAGAACCATAGTGGATGTGATGGTACAGATGGAGTGGCTGTGATGTCACAGGTATAGGGGATGAGATGGTATAAACCGTGGATGTGATGTCATATAGAGGGGTTCTGATGTCATGAATGCAGTGTCTGTGATGTCATAAATACTGATCATTGATGTCATAAAGTGTGAATGTGGTGTCATGTAGAATGTGTATGATGTCATAAGTGTGCCGTGTCATAGCTTACATACTTGTGATGTCATCGACACAGAAGGTATATCGATACACATGTTTACACGTGTACACATTAGTGTGATGGCACAAATACAGTGGCAGTGAAGTCAAATATAGTGGGTGAGATATCAGGTATAGACGATGCATTTTCTTGAAAGCAGTATGTGTGATATCATAAATATTTGATATGATGTCATAAACATACTAGCTGTGATGTCATACATATAGGGCTGTGATGTCATAAAGAGTTTATGTCATGTCATATCATTTCATCCTGAATATGCTGTCATAACAGAGTGTGTGTGTGATATCGTCCAGAGAGTGGGTGTGGTAATTGATACACTGTGTTTGAGAACACAGATACAGTGGATGTAGTTTCAGATACAATGGGTGAGATGGCAGATATATAATTTTTGTGTTGTCATGTGTGTGATCTCATCTATAGTGTCTGTGATGCCACAAGTGCAATGGAGGTAATGCGATGACTACAATGGTGTGAGGTCATAAAGAGTGGGTGCGCGTACGTTATGTAGTAGAGGGCGTAAGATATCATACATAAAATGCGTGTGATGTCATGCGTACAGTTGGTGTGAGATCATCATTAGAGTGGTTGTGATGACACAGATACAGTGGATGCAATGTCAGATATATTTGGAGTGATGTCATGAGTACAGTGCATGCGATGTCATATATAATGTGGTGTCATGTCATAAAATGTGGATGTGATGCCTTAAACAGTGTTTATGATGGTATGCAAACATTGGTGTGATGTCATACATACAAAGGGTGTGACAAGATGAAAGAGTGGGTGTGAGACACAGATAGAGTGGTTGTGACGTAACAAATCTATTGAATATGTATTGTATACAATGGATGTGATGTCATCATATACAGCGGATGAGATCTCATAGATACACTGGTTGTGATATCATCAAAACAGTGGATGTGATGACAGAGACACTGTGGATATGATGTCAAATATACTGTGTGTGATGCCTTAGTCATGGTGGTTTGATGTCATAACGTGAGGATGTGATGTCTTCTACAATGCAAAATGCTATACATACGCAGAATGTGATGTCATACAAAGAGTAGGTGCGA